>JAQBSW010002860.1:0-70000 GCA_029291075.1 Eudiplozoon nipponicum
GAAATTGTGCAGCCGACATTTCCAGTCAAGTTCAATGTATGCGAGACTGCTAGAGGTGAGAGCCGCATATCTAAATTTGATTTCCATATATATTCAATGCGGTTTGATCCTCGATAGTCAGTTTGCCGTCGTACTCTGATGATGATCATGGAAGGTCGAAACGCGTCAGTGCGTTGCGGCTGGCGGTAGTTTTGTTATGTTGTTCGACGACTGGTTAAATACAATGGGATTGGTGTTTACTTCAAGCTCGCAAACTTGATTTAAAGAATTGTTACCACCACCCGCGCAATCAATTATTGTTAAATTGTATTGCCTATATATGTATATGTGGCGAAAGCTGCAAACAGTTAATGTTCGTGACTGCATAGAAATTGTGCAGCCGACATTTCCAGTCAAGTTCAATGTATGCGAGACTGCTAGAGGTGAGAGCCGCATATCTAAATTTGATTTCCATATATATTCAATGCGGTTTGATCCTCGATAGTCAGTTTGCCGTCGTACTCTGATGATGATCATGGAAGGTCGAAACGCGTCAGTGCGTTGCGGCTGGCGGTAGTTTTGTTATGTTGTTCGACGACTGGTTAAATACAATGGGATTGGTGTTTACTTCAAGCTCGCAAACTTGATTTAAAGAATTGTTACCACCACCCGCGCAATCAATTATTGTTAAATTGTATTGCCTATATATGTATATGTGGCGAAAGCTGCAAACAGTTAATGTTCGTGACTGCATAGAAATTGTGCAGCCGACATTTCCAGTCAAGTTCAATGTATGCGAGACTGCTAGAGGTGAGAGCCGCATATCTAAATTTGATTTCCATATATATTCAATGCGGTTTGATCCTCGATAGTCAGTTTGCCGTCGTACTCTGATGATGATCATGGAAGGTCGAAACGCGTCAGTGCGTTGCGGCTGGCGGTAGTTTTGTTATGTTGTTCGACGACTGGTTAAATACAATGGGATTGGTGTTTACTTCAAGCTCGCAAACTTGATTTAAAGAATTGTTACCACCACCCGCGCAATCAATTATTGTTAAATTGTATTGCCTATATATGTATATGTGGCGAAAGCTGCAAACAGTTAATGTTCGTGACTGCATAGAAATTGTGCAGCCGACATTTCCAGTCAAGTTCAATGTATGCGAGACTGCTAGAGGTGAGAGCCGCATATCTAAATTTGATTTCCATATATATTCAATGCGGTTTGATC
This sequence comes from Eudiplozoon nipponicum, assembly GCA_029291075.1. Lineage (NCBI taxonomy): Eukaryota > Metazoa > Platyhelminthes > Monogenea > Mazocraeidea > Diplozoidae > Eudiplozoon > Eudiplozoon nipponicum. The sequence goes on from JAQBSW010002860.1 coordinate 1,211, forward strand.
CTCGATAGTCAGTTTGCCGTCGTACTCTGATGATGATCATGGAAGGTCGAAACGCGTCAGTGCGTTGCGGCTGGCGGTAGTTTTGTTATGTTGTTCGACGACTGGTTAAATACAATGGGATTGGTGTTTACTTCAAGCTCGCAAACTTGATTTAAAGAATTGTTACCACCACCCGCGCAATCAATTATTGTTAAATTGTATTGCCTATATATGTATATGTGGCGAAAGCTGCAAACAGTTAATGTTCGTGACTGCATAGAAATTGTGCAGCCGACATTTCCAGTCAAGTTCAATGTATGCGAGACTGCTAGAGGTGAGAGCCGCATATCTAAATTTGATTTCCATATATATTCAATGCGGTTTGATCCTCGATAGTCAGTTTGCCGTCGTACTCTGATGATGATCATGGAAGGTCGAAACGCGTCAGTGCGTTGCAGCTGGCGGTAGTTTTGTTATGTTGTTCGACGACTGGTTAAATACAATGGGATTGGTGTTTACTTCAAGCTCGCAAACTTGATTTAAAGAATTGTTACCACCACCCGCGCAATCAATTATTGTTTAAATTGTATTGCCTATATATGTATATGTGGCGAAAGCTGCAAACAGTTAATGTTCGTGACTGCATAGAAATTGTGCAGCCGACATTTCCAGTCAAGTTCAATGTATGCGAGACTGCTAGAGGTGAGAGCCGCATATCTAAATTTGATTTCCATATATATTCAATGCGGTTTGATCCTCGATAGTCAGTTTGCCGTCGTACTCTGATGATGATCATGGAAGGTCGAAACGCGTCAGTGCGTTGCGGCTGGCGGTAGTTTTGTTATGTTGTTCGACGACTGGTTAAATACAATGGGATTGGTGTTTACTTCAAGCTCGCAAACTTGATTTAAAGAATTGTTACCACCACCCGCGCAATCAATTATTGTTAAATTGTATTGCCTATATATGTATATGTGGCGAAAGCTGCAAACAGTTAATGTTCGTGACTGCATAGAAATTGTGCAGCCGACATTTCCAGTCAAGTTCAATGTATGCGAGACTGCTAGAGGTGAGAGCCGCATATCTAAATTTGATTTCCATATATATTCAATGCGGTTTGATCCTCGATAGTCAGTTTGCCGTCGTACTCTGATGATGATCATGGAAGGTCGAAACGCGTCAGTGCGTTGCGGCTGGCGGTAGTTTTGTTATGTTGTTCGACGACTGGTTAAATACAATGGGATTGGTGTTTACTTCAAGCTCGCAAACTTGATTTAAAGAATTGTTACCACCACCCGCGCAATCAATTATTGTTAAATTGTATTGCCTATATATGTATATGTGGCGAAAGCTGCAAACAGTTAATGTTCGTGACTGCATAGAAATTGTGCAGCCGACATTTCCAGTCAAGTTCAATGTATGCGAGACTGCTAGAGGTGAGAGCCGCATATCTAAATTTGATTTCCATATATATTCAATGCGGTTTGATCCTCGATAGTCAGTTTGCCGTCGTACTCTGATGATGATCATGGAAGGTCGAAACGCGTCAGTGCGTTGCGGCTGGCGGTAGTTTTGTTATGTTGTTCGACGACTGGTTAAATACAATGGGATTGGTGTTTACTTCAAGCTCGCAAACTTGATTTAAAGAATTGTTACCACCACCCGCGCAATCAATTATTGTTAAATTGTATTGCCTATATATGTATATGTGGCGAAAGCTGCAAACAGTTAATGTTCGTGACTGCATAGAAATTGTGCAGCCGACATTTCCAGTCAAGTTCAATGTATGCGAGACTGCTAGAGGTGAGAGCCGCATATCTAAATTTGATTTCCATATATATTCAATGCGGTTTGATCCTCGATAGTCAGTTTGCCGTCGTACTCTGATGATGATCATGGAAGGTCGAAACGCGTCAGTGCGTTGCGGCTGGCGGTAGTTTTGTTATGTTGTTCGACGACTGGTTAAATACAATGGGATTGGTGTTTACTTCAAGCTCGCAAACTTGATTTAAAGAATTGTTACCACCACCCGCGCAATCAATTATTGTTAAATTGTATTGCCTATATATGTATATGTGGCGAAAGCTGCAAACAGTTAATGTTCGTGACTGCATAGAAATTGTGCAGCCGACATTTCCAGTCAAGTTCAATGTATGCGAGACTGCTAGAGGTGAGAGCCGCATATCTAAATTTGATTTCCATATATATTCAATGCGGTTTGATCCTCGATAGTCAGTTTGCCGTCGTACTCTGATGATGATCATGGAAGGTCGAAACGCGTCAGTGCGTTGCGGCTGGCGGTAGTTTTGTTATGTTGTTCGACGACTGGTTAAATACAATGGGATTGGTGTTTACTTCAAGCTCGCAAACTTGATTTAAAGAATTGTTACCACCACCCGCGCAATCAATTATTGTTTAATTGTATTGCCTATATATGTATATGTGGCGAAAGCTGCAAACAGTTAATGTTCGTGACTGCATAGAAATTGTGCAGCCGACATTTCCAGTCAAGTTCAATGTATGCGAGACTGCTAGAGGTGAGAGCCGCATATCTAAATTTGATTTCCATATATATTCAATGCGGTTTGATCCTCGATAGTCAGTTTGCCGTCGTACTCTGATGATGATCATGGAAGGTCGAAACGCGTCAGTGCGTTGCGGCTGGCGGTAGTTTTGTTATGTTGTTCGACGACTGGTTAAATACAATGGGATTGGTGTTTACTTCAAGCTCGCAAACTTGATTTAAAGAATTGTTACCACCACCCGCGCAATCAATTATTGTTTAATTGTATTGCTTATATATGTATATGTGGCGAAAGCTGCAAACAGTTAATGTTCGTGACTGCATAGAAATTGTGCAGCCGACATTTCCAGTCAAGTTCAATGTATGCGAGACTGCTAGAGGTGAGAGCCGCATATCTAAATTTGATTTCCATATATATTCAATGCGGTTTGATCCTCGATAGTCAGTTTGCCGTCGTACTCTGATGATGATCATGGAAGGTCGAAACGCGTCAGTGCGTTGCGGCTGGCGGTAGTTTTGTTATGTTGTTCGACGACTGGTTAAATACAATGGGATTGGTGTTTACTTCAAGCTCGCAAACTTGATTTAAAGAATTGTTACCACCACCCGCGCAATCAATTATTGTTAAATTGTATTGCCTATATATGTATATGTGGCGAAAGCTGCAAACAGTTAATGTTCGTGACTGCATAGAAATTGTGCAGCCGACATTTCCAGTCAAGTTCAATGTATGCGAGACTGCTAGAGGTGAGAGCCGCATATCTAAATTTGATTTCCATATATATTCAATGCGGTTTGATCCTCGATAGTCAGTTTGCCGTCGTACTCTGATGATGATCATGGAAGGTCGAAACGCGTCAGTGCGTTGCGGCTGGCGGTAGTTTTGTTATGTTGTTCGACGACTGGTTAAATACAATGGGATTGGTGTTTACTTCAAGCTCGCAAACTTGATTTAAAGAATTGTTACCACCACCCGCGCAATCAATTATTGTTAAATTGTATTGCTTATATATGTATATGTGGCGAAAGCTGCAAACAGTTAATGTTCGTGACTGCATAGAAATTGTGCAGCCGACATTTCCAGTCAAGTTCAATGTATGCGAGACTGCTAGAGGTGAGAGCCGCATATCTAAATTTGATTTCCATATATATTCAATGCGGTTTGATCCTCGATAGTCAGTTTGCCGTCGTACTCTGATGATGATCATGGAAGGTCGAAACGCGTCAGTGCGTTGCGGCTGGCGGTAGTTTTGTTATGTTGTTCGACGACTGGTTAAACACAATAAGATTGGTGTTTACTTCAAGCTCGCAAACTTGATTTAATAAATGGTTTCCATATGCTGCGGCGGTATATGTAACAAACAATGTGGAATTCCGGATAGGCAATTTTTCAGCAAAAATTCTGATTTACTATTTATGAACACCTGTTAATTTACATATCCGTACACATCGTCGTTGATCAATCCAGCGTATACGTACCATGCAACGACTCGCAATCTGGAATCCATTGTTGTGTTACTCATAACATGCTCGACATATACTATCGAAAGTGAATTTGCTTTGATGTCGCATCCTTAAAGAATTTATATGAATTTAACTCCATTTCAGCTTGAATACGCATAGGTATATGACATTTTCTGTCCACCGGCCCACATTTTTTTGACCACATATAAAATGGGAATAGGGTCCAGTGACGGCTTCTATTTATGAGTTGCTAATAAGCATGAAACACATGTATAAATTAGATTATATTTTTTGACTTCTATTTCTTTCAGGCTCTATCTGAAATAATTTGCTATTTTGTACGCAATTCCTAATATATATTTATTAGTTATTCGCAATAATTATTTCTATTTAGTATATTCTGTTGGAAAGCCACGTTTAACAGACGTGCAAGGCATGTTTTTGTGCAATTCAGATCGATCGAAATGTTTTTTATCAAAATCTTTAAAAAACTTAAATTAAGTTAACTTACATCTGTGCAATTGATGTTCTTTCCTTCCTGCTGAATAAATAATTAATTTTATAACGTAAAACAATTTACAGGGTTTGAAATAGGCAATTCTGCAAAAAGATCCTGTTTCGGTCACATCAATAAACTTCACTTTTCTAGCTATGACTACCGAAATAATTTTGAAAGCACGACGCGTTGCGAAAATAAACCATCGTTTGCATTTAAAATTTCATGCTTTAACTATGCTATTTCCAGTTTGGCTACTGAAAAATGTATTTCCTGGAATCTTATATTGATATAAATACAACCGTTTAGCAAAATTATTCTATCAACTTTAAAGTATAAATATAATTGTTATAATGGTTAAATGTCAAAACAGATCGTGTCTAGATTGTTTGCGCCAAAACAAATCAACTTCGTGAAAGAAATTTTTGTCTTTTACATATTTGAGTGGATTAATATAATGGCTTCTAACTCTTATAAACTTAATCTGATTTATTTTATCGTAATAGACCTTTGCTTCCTGTTATATAAACAAACCTAATAATCTTTTTTGAAATGTATAAACTTTACAGGGTTCATTCAAATTTAGTTTTGTTTACTAACGACTCGCATGTGTGTGGATCAACTGTCATCTTATCACGTACCGAAACGTTTCAAATTAACGTGACTGCCAGTAGAGCACAGAGCAATGGGGACTGGCGTTGATATATTAACAAAGATGTATTTATCGATTTTCTCAAGGGTAGATATGGCATTAACGCAAAAGGTTGAAATTTTTTCGTTTCTCGTAGGACCTTTGTCGCGGCAAATCCTTTCCTTTCATGACAAATACTTTTCTGTAGCCTTCTTCCTATTATGTAATGTACAATCGCGAAGCTATCATTTTGGTTCGTGATCACTTAAAAGCGTAACAACAAGATCACAGAATACACCTGCCAATGACTAAAACACCAGTACAGAATAATTGTCATAATATAACCTGGCTTACTCAGTATTAATTAAATTATTTTGGACTCTTCCTATCACATTCTGTCCTATTTAATTTCGTTTTTCACTTTCTCCCCATTACATACAGACTTCACCCATCTTTTTGATAATTTTCCTAATCACTGTTTATTTACAAATTTACTGCTTATTTTGAAAGTGCAGATGAGTAAACTCTGAAAACAGTCATTTTACAAATTCGTAACGAACAACATGTACCTTAACAAGTTGAAATTCAGAGGTGCCATGTCGATAGTTAAAAGTGCGACAGATACCTTTGAAGAGCCAAAGAAAGCTCTAGAATGAACATATTAATTCGATAGACGTTTAGCTTAGCCAAGAAGACGAAAGCAAAATGAGAACCAAAACACAGAATTCACTAAATTATAACGTACCCTACCGATTTCTTAAGAAATTAAACAATAAGAGATTTAACATATCACTTTTTTTAATTTACAAGCATACCCAGTCTGAAGGCTTATTGCTTTGAAATATTCTTATTAAATGAAATAACTAATTAAAGCGGATTCCTAGATTGATAAAATATGTAGTGGCGTTTAAATACCAATAGTTTGCACAGTACGGTAAAAGATAAGATGTCACGGGTAATTGATGTTGCAAGGAGCCTCAAAATTTACAGATCAGGAAACAACTTACAAAAAAATTGAATTTGATACTACACAATACGATATAGTATAAACTTTTATTCTTCGATCGTTAATTTTTTTACTTATCTGTACATTATCCAGTTGCAGGACTAAACAGATACGCAATTACCTAATAGGCAAATCAAACTTCTACAACTTCAGTTCGATGAAAGCAGCTTAAAAGCTCTTCAGTACAATAATGTTGGTATCCGTTACTAACACAATAGCCATAGTGTTCGTATCCTATACAGACTCGGTATATATATTTTATAGAGTGAGTTAGTGTTGAAGTCGCATTGTCGTAGACTTTATATGATGTTAGCTTCACTATTGTAGGTTTACGCATTCGTCTAGGAGATTGTACTGTCCTATTATCCCACACTCTTCTCCAAAATATATAGTGGTTAAAGGGCGTAATACCGGCTCCTACTAATGAGTCGCCAGTAAGCACGAAACGAATGTGCATGAGATTATACTTTCCGTTCATGCTGCCTTTGGTTTATCCTTCTGGTCACAACTGAACTAATTTGTTATTAGGTTCGCAACGCCTAATACATACTTACTTCTACAACTACAGTTCGATGAAGGCAGCTTAAAAGCTTTTGGAAAATTCATGACAAAATTTATTTTTCAAAACAGAAACGACGGCTTTTAAAAAGGTATTTTCTTACCTTGCAGGCTAATTTGAATGTTTGTTGGCGTCATCTAATCTATGCCGAGCCCACTCATATCATTGTGCGTAATGTTCCTTTAGGTGCATTTAAAAACAAGAAATCATTTGCGGGCAGGCAATGCTTCACTCACTCCGTGTAAAAATCTTGTTCCAATCGAGCTTAATTTATTTATCAGGTGATGTAGACATGAGTGCAATTCCGCAATTTTGTAACAGGACGAACATAAGCAAATCTGATGTATTGATCCCGGATCCAAATAACTGGCCTTCCTGAATTATGCTTTAATAATCAAATATGGTTTTCTTCAAAGCCATCGATCGTAACCGAATTAGTGCTTTAGGCAGTGAAAATTAATTTGGCCAAACTCAAGCTTCACAAAACTAATTGTTAATACAAACAGAATTAAATTATTGTACACGACTGTATAAGACACTTACTTGTCTCAAGTGCTCTAAGTGCACTGCATAATCAATCACAAGTACATTGCAATATCTCTAAATTTAGTTCAATACAATGCAGCCAGTGACAAATTTTAATGTCGCAAAATACCAGAAAATACTACAAATTGGACACTTTGAAGTCTGAATTCTCTTCAATAAAAATTTCGAAAGGCTACAAACAAATAAATAAATTTCAACAAATTCATAATTTAAGACGTGGTCAAAGTGACATATTTCTCAATTTAAAATAGCACACAATTGCGGGCAAACTGCGCAGATGCCACACAAGGCTACCAAACGAAAGAGCCGCTCATAATTTAAACCTTTACTTCGAGGCTTGTCGCTTTGCCCTACCGATTTCGCAAAGACCCGATTGATTCCCATTTCTAAGTCAGCATCGCTTTGTCATCATTTTAGCTGGGCGCGAATTCGTCCTATTCTTCCGGAGGCTTTAAAACCGTCCATGCTAACGACTGGAAATGAGGTAGGATCTTCGTTGACTGGCGACGTTTCGATATGTCATTTCCCGTATTATCATTAGGACTCTAACCACATACCCAGCACAATGCTCACAATAGCAGATTTAACCAAATGTGGTTGTAATTGTGATTAGATGCAGCACTGACTGTCGTGTGTAATTGGTAATAAAGAGCAAGTATGCCATAGTTTACTTATTAATTAAATAAACAATAAACAAATAAAACGGTTAGCATACGTAGAACATGGATGTATTAGGCGGATGAGACAGTGCGATTTCGAATAGCCTATATTGCTGTATGTTTGCCTGTATGCGAGAAGAGATCGTTCTTGTTTTAATACACCAAAAAACGTTCGTCAAATACAGGGTATTGCTTGAAATCGGGCCTGAGTTTTATATTGTCGCCTGCCTAACAGCGTAGGATGTTCCAATTACAGTGTTGATCGCTCATATTTTTATGCAATTCATCTAATTGTTAAAGACTCCCGTAATACTGTTTGCATAAATGTTATTTTTTCAGTTTGTTTCCTATCTGATCGCATGTTTGTCGATGTTGGTCTTATGCAAGAAAATTGTTCGTTTGTGCGAATCATGGTCAGTCGAGTAAAATATCATGTTGGTGGAACCTTTTTAGTATTTGGTCCGGGTGCTTGTTATTTTATCTAGAGGCATTCGTAAAAGTATATTGATTTTTCTGAATTTACTTAGTGTAGTACAAAGAAATGCGTCAATTTTGCGTTTTGAAATTCTGTTAATCAATTACTTTCTCGTACGTCTAATATAAATATGTTGTCACACCATATATATATATATATATATATATATATATACATATATATATATATATATGATAATTTATATGATTTATTGTTTGGCCTTTATTTAAATAAATATTCTAATACAATATACTAGTGGAACGATTTTGGTTTATATTTGTGAGTATGTTCATACGGTTGCTACATTTTATTAGTCTATGTTTAATAATTCACACGCGCAAAAATCACTCACTATCTGAAAGGTAGTCTATTTTGTAATATGGCGTAGAGCATAGTATGAAGAATCGTATCATTTTTCTTTGTACCTGGGAAAATATCTTTCAAAATATTTTCAACAGTTTTGAATACTGTCTTCAAACAAACCCTCAGTCAGTAAATCAAGTAGAAAAACATTATAGCAACATTTACTCCTCGTAATCTAAATTTATACTATTTGTAAATCCGCAAGCCTTTTCAGAAGAGCGGAACCTTTTATTTTCACTTAAAGAGAAATTTTTCAGCCTGAAGGTTAAAAAAATAGCTTAGGCTTATAAAAATATTTTACGATGTATCAATATTTAAAGCTTTTTTATATAGCGCGCAAATTAACATTTTTCATCGTCTGCTTAGTTTATTAAGTGAAGGATATAAGTTATGTTATAGTAAATACACGAAAAGCAAATATAAACAGAGTAAAATAATTTTGAAATACTCATAAAGAACAACGGTATATTAACTGTTGCTTAAGCAGCTACCGTTAAAGCCAATACATAGTCAAATTGGCTTTTATTATTCAGCTCTTAAATGCGGCTCTGCATAGGTTTATCTTCTAAAATTCGAGGCATTTTCGTGCACATATTCGCTGATAATGGTTACCAACTTTCGTTTTGCGTTTAGTTATATATATATATATATATATATATATATATATATATATATATATAAGTGTAGCACTTCTCTGACTTTGTTGGGACCAGTTTGTTATACGCTTTAAAACGCGAGAAATTAATGATGCAGTATTTTTTTCTGTGAGCCTTAATAACTATTTTTATTTAGTCTGCTTTCTTATTAACGCGTTTATAACTTACATACTCACCATCAAATTACGACCGCATTATCTATAACAAAGATTAAACTGCAATACAGGCATAGTGTGTCAAAATTCATACATGCAGCTCCTAGTACAAAATTCAAATCAAGTAATATATTACCATATTATATCTAATTTAATTATGTCATGATTGGTGTGAAATATGAAATCTGATGTCGATCAAAATCAGAGTTGGAACTTACAGGATTGTCGTTAGTTCATAATTCGTTGAAATCCAAAAATTATTAAAATTTAGCCGATCTCGAAAACCATTATTTCGATTTGCCTTCCAGGTTCGATATTTTGACAATAATAATGTTGGCACTAATTACTGGCTCGGTATATATTATATATTTTTGGTTGGCTTGGAAGTCTTATTGTCGATGGTTTTATATAAAACTAACTTTCTTAATGCTTGAATACACATTAGTATAGAAGATATTACCGTCCCGCATTTCTCATCCTAGTACGTATTTGGAATAAGGTGTAGTACCGGCTCCCACTTATGAACCACCAGTAAGCACAAAACGAATGTTCACACGAGATTGTTCCCTTTATTGATACTGAAGTTCGTACTTTTTCTGGTCCAATTGAACAAGTTATTTTAATAGCTACGTAATACCTAATACAAACATGCTTAAAATCTGTCTTAATATTTATTGCCTCAAGAAAAGTTCCAATAGGTGGTAATTTGAGAAACATAGCTCAATGTGAATATTTATTGAAACTAGGTAGAAAGGCTTAGTCAGCTGCAAAAACACATGAATGCGAGAGATATTTAAAGGCTATATTTGAAATTCCCTCTGCATTTCACACGTAATATTGCAAGTGTATAATGAAATATAGCATTTACATTAAAAAATTAATAAATCAGTAAAATTAATTAACATTGATCAAATTTATATTGTAATATGGTTTAAACTTTATTCAGAATATCTATTTCAACATTAGCAATATATCAAGCTTAATTGGGTAGCTGAAATTAACGCGTGCATTCTTTTAAAAATGTCGTAATATTTTGTCATTTTGCTTAAGCCCATAATCTATCACAATAGTCGATTTGAATCTGAAGAGAATTGAATAAAATTAAATTAAGCAGTTCAAATGTTGTGACCATTAGCAGAAGCTATTTAATGAAAAACAACCTTCTAATATTCTTTCAGAAACTAAAATTAAACCAATCCTTTTGTATAGAATCGGTTGAATTACATGGTAAAACTACCGTCAGTCACACATAACGATGTGTTTGGACAACTTCTGACCATCATTAAAACAAGACGGCAAAATAAAAACTGAGTATCAAACCGAAATTTATGTGAAATGCAAGGAAGATCAGGTATGAGGCGATCATCCACAGTAGTCTTGCATAAATTGCGCCTGTTTTTTTTTAAATTTCAATGTAGCCACACACATAAAATATTTACAGCCTAAACCACACTTCTATTATGTATAAAATAAAACAACCATTTATTGCGCGAAAGGTGAAAATATGTTACCGACATAACTTTATCTGTTTCTAATGATTACGATACTTTTGATTTCCAAGTTTAAAAATATATGTTGAAAAGTCTTTAGCTCATTTCACGAAAGAGGACGTGAAAATTCTGAAAAAGGAGACAGTCCATATTAGATTTATTCATCGAATCTGCCATCACCTAGATATTCCACAAAAATTAGTCCGTACTGCAAAGATTAGTGCCTAAATAGGGATATTTAATGTTTACGCCATTTTCGTTTATATTAATATTCTGTAGAAAATGATGGAATTTAATTCAAGTTGCATAAGGATTCCGCTCAAAATATTTACAAATTACATATTTTAGTAGATAAAATTATAATTTAGGCATATGATACGATAAAACGTTCTGGGGACAATGTAACATTTTAAAGACATTTGAGCGTTTAAAAAATGTGTTCGACAAGAAGGATGAGCACTCCTGGGCTACAAATTTAAAAATGGAATAATTTATTATAAAAATAATGGACGCGCATATGTAACTTGAATAAATTGTATATACATCATGCTAATTAGACGGTAATACATTTTATTCAACATTTACATTTAGTCGTCCATTCATCAATAATTAATATTTAAAAAAGTTATCATAACCTGAATTTGGAAGTTAGTACAATTATTTATATCAAAATGCATGGAAAATATCTTTAAATATTTTGTTAAAGAGTTCGAAAAACTTTTGTAAAATTAAATTTTTCTACCTTATTTTGCATCATTTTGGCATATTGTAGTAAGCGCGTAATCAATGTACAAGCCAAAATACTTCTCTTATGTTTTTGGGTTTTGGACAATCAATAAGGCATTTCTGATAGACATTATTTTACATCCATTATCGATTTTCCCCTGTTAAAAATTGCTAGCTACTTTTTTGTCTAATTGTTTTTTCGGCCATATTCCTTTTTTGCGCCATTAGGAATTCATCGTTATGTCCTGCTGTTTGTTTCAAAATGACAATGCAATAATCAAATTTCCGAATTGTGCGATTCCGCCATATAAGAAATTTATGATGATCAACGTTTTCATTATTATTATTAAATGTAATATTATTAATTTCTTATAATTGCTTGGTTAAGACAATAGAAGTTCAATTTGTCCCTCGAAGCACTGCCTCCAATCGCAACAATCTGTCTTGCAAAATATTGTATGCATACTTTGATTGATTTTTACATTCTTGCAGACTAATAATTCAATTGACAAAACTCATATCCGTTGTACAAGGACATTTTTAGGAATGGGTTTATGCGGTAACTGACAATAAAGGACGAGTTCCCGTTTACAGCTGCATAGTGTTTCTGTTTAAATTTGTGTAGGCATGTCAATCTTCGGCAAAATCGGTGTAATATGTTGACGTTTTTATCAAGATTTATTAATCTGACATGCTAAAATGACATATATTTATTACAAACGATATTACTGTAAATTAAATACTATTGTTAACCCGCATAACACGATTAATTAGGATTGATTTAAAGTTCAATAAGGTGCACATATTTTGCCTTGATATGTATATGTATATATATATATATACATATATATATATTTATATATATATATATATACATATATATATATAATATTACACAGTATTTTTCTAATTAGGAAGAAAAGACACACTAATAACAAAGTGGATAAAGGCCATTTATTTCGTGAATACTAATCATCGCTATACAATCATTCATTTAAAACAAAATTCAACAACAATTTACTAGTATCCAATCAAGACCAAACAGGCCCTTCAATCGGATTGTCAACAAACTGAAGAGGAAATAACAGAGGCGCATACGGTGATAGAAGTTTCCAAACAATATGAACGTTCAACACTGCAATCCACACTGGCGCTGTTACCATGTGCAAAATACGAATTTGCGCAACAAGGTGAAACGATACATTGCACTGGGAAAATAGCACTCGTTCATGTAACAGCAAACAATGCGCACAAATGGTTAATTCTCAAGCCATCAAATCAATAATGACCTGATCTCAGACATCACTTTGCAATACGGCAAGAATGACCTTTACATGTAAACACGCACACACGCAAACACCAACGCATACACACTTAACAACCAGCCAGAGCCGTGTCAGATTTGTTACCACTAGCATAATCAATTGAAAACCCAGAATGTATATAAATGAATCATTGCATAGCGATGATTAGTATTCACGAAATAAATGGCCTTTATCCACTTTGTTATTAATGTGTTTTTCCTTCCAAATTAGAAATATACTGTGTAATGTTGATAGGCAATGGACATTATATATATATATATATATATATATATATATATATATATATATATATGATCTAGCTCGACCATTGCAATTTAATTCATTATGCGTAACTGTATATATATACATAGGCTGGAGTTTATACTAATTATTCATCATTTACGATGGGCTTCTGCATACAACATGAATTAATTTTAACGAACAACTAATCTAATTTACTTTCTTTCTCATTAGAAATATTTATATATATATATATATTAGTTGTCAATATAAACCAGAAATTGGTTCAGGTAGAAAAGAAAATTTAGAGAGTAAGACATTTTCCTTCTTATTTGGAACTCGTCGTGAATACGTCAGAATTTCTCATGTACACAGATTGATCCGGAGCAAATTGACTTCAGTTTGGATTCTGGTGGCAGATAATTCTGAAAATTGCTCGGTGAGATCCTAATAAGTACGAAACCAGTATACTTGATGTATTGCCTTCTTGATCCCAAGCAAAGGTTGGCTCAAGCTAACAAAATAATTATTATCAAAATCCAGCCATTTATATATATATATATATATATATATATATATATATATGTGTGTGTGTGTGTGTGTGTGTGTATATAAACCAGACTTTGGTTTAGGTAGAAAAGGCAATTTAGAAAGTAGAACATTTTCCTTCTTATTTGGAACTCGTCGTGAATACGTCAGAAATTCTCATGTACACAGATTGATCCGGAGCAAATTGACTTCAGTTTGGACTCTGGTAGCAGAATTTCTGCAAATTACTTGGCGCGATCCTAATAAGTACGAAACCAGAATACTTCATGTATTACCTTCTAGACCCTAAGCAAAGTTCGGCTCAAGCTAACAAAATATTTATTATCAAAAATCCAGCCATTCAATATATATATATATATATATATATATATATATATATATATATATATATATCCTTCTAATAGGAGATTGTTATGTTAAGTGCACATTTAGATGAGATAACTATGCTAAGGTAACCACAACAGTCTGAGTTTCATTGTAATTTAAGCAGATATTTTAAACTGAATAGATCTGATTTCATTGTCAAATTAAACAGAAATTGGTTCTCCTGTGTGTTCTATGCCTATTGTTATAGATATTTAAATATTCTGTTTAAAAATTGTAGTCATTCCCAGTTACTGTTTCGATTGACGCATAATTTTTGGCTAAATTTTGTTTAGACAACTGTCAACACAGAAAATGTCATATCAGATGAATTATAATAGGCTTCACAAAAGCCAGGCTTGTACACCAGTTCAATGTTCACTTGCTGTCATTTTCCTTTTTCATTTTTTTTCTTTTTCTATTTATTTTAATTTTAATTTCACTTTTGCAAGTCACATTTAATTAAATGTAAACGAGTGTTGATATTATTTCGCATTACCGATGATAATCAATTTACCAGAAGTAAAAATTCAAACTTTTCGTCTATTGCTATGTGTTGTGTTAGATAGATATTCTGGTTCAAGCAGCATAAATATCGCGATGAGCGCCTGTAGGTAAACGCGGTGAATTTCCTCTAAATAATTTTTTCATCAAAAATAATTTTACTCCTTTAATAGAATATAAAATTTACTCACTCTCTCAAAAAGTTAATTATGCCATAATGAATTACTGTAAGCAATGCCAGTATCAATAACGGTCATTTAGAATCAGATTAGCACAAACCATATCGGCGTTTTTGTCAAATAATAGGTGTTGTCCTTTTTTCCGTCAGTAGGATGCAATGGTATTTAAATTTTTTAATTTGTTGAAATCAATATAGCAAAATCTACTGTTGACTTTTAATAAAAATTTAATATCATACATTATTAGATTTTATGTCATTTCCATCTTCCCCAGATTTATGCCTGAAATTGTTGAAGGAAACTTTAGCAAAAATCGTATTCAGGAAACTATTAAACGTTCTCCACTACCAAAGAATCTGCGAATTTGAAAGTCACGTGTTTTTTTTAATGTTCTGTTAATTATTACAATGACGAAACGAAGGATATTTTCCGATTAAATACTGATTGTTGCGGACAGCTAATATATATGCAAGTATGTATTAGGTGTTGCGAGTCTAGTAACAAATTAGTTCAGTTGTGACCATATAATACATACTTGCATATATTTTCCGATGTTTAAAATAACCAGCATATATCACAATAGAGGTATTTGGGTGTTGACTAAAACTTCATATCTTCTACAATTTCTACCTTACTGATTAATATGTTATAACTGCTGTGTCGGACTCAATACACAAAACTGTTAGTAGAACTGCTGTGTGGTGCAAGTTCCTGAAGAAGGGCCTTAATTAACTGATGTTCTAGCAAGATCGAATTTTAAGTTAAATGCTGAGTTATGCGACTGCATCTCTCAACTGGAAAGAAAACTGTTTAAAATAACAAGCAGTTGTGAGCATGTATATAAATATGTGTTTATTTGCATATTTATATAATGCATAATGGTACAATGGCAAACTTTTATATATATATATATATATATATATATATATATATATATATATATATATATGTGTGTGTGTGTGTGTGTGTGTTTTAACTAAGTGCGGAAATTACTGCGAGATATGCATTACGAGAAAGAAGTATATTGTAAAAAAAATTTTCTCATTCTTTGTAACTTATTTAGTGGAGAAATAAAACATGAATTAATTACATCTAAATGGAAAAGGTGGTCAGCATAGATAGCTAACGTAATTTTGATATCAAAATATTAGTTCAGAAAGTTCAACAAGACAACCAGTGCAGAATATAATCGTTTCTCTTTGCATATTCCAGTATAACGTCTATTTATTGCAGAAGCGTCTAAATATGAAAGCATACTGACATACATATTTTTAATTAAAAATGGAAAGCGTTTGTGCGACATTAAATTTATTTTTCTCACAGATGTTTGCTTAAATCTGCTATTGTGAGTACTGTGCTGTGTCTAGTTGCCTGAGGATGGTGCTGGAAATTAAGCACCGAAATGTCACCAGTAAACATAAATGTGATAGAACCGCATTTCCATAGGGACGAATACAAACCTAGCGCGATCGAAGACAAGTAAATGGAAATTGTAATCAATCGGATTTTTGAAAAACCGTGTACGCTAAACGGTGCATTGGAAAATATGAAGCCGACACTCCGCCATAAAATTTCAAAAGAACACAGATGGTTTGTTTGTGTCTCAACAAGCATGGATTATAAATTCTTCATCATATACTTAAATAGGATTGCACACAGGTACGATTCCTATTGTTTGATGCCGTTGGCAGTGGTAATTTCTCTTTCAGATTTAGTAGTGGTAATTTGTTTGTGTATGTAATTTAAACAATTTCTCTGCAAAGTGCGTGAACACAAACACCGAACGTGATCTACTTTTTATGTGTTTCGTTGTCTTTTCGCCTTTCTATTTTAGTGAATGTACACAGGTTTCGTGTCAATTGTAGAAACATTCAAAACCGGTTTTATTATAAAGCTAGGCTTATGTCCATTTGTAAAACGTGGTGGATAATCTTGAAGGAAACATTTCTACTCGCATCATCCAGGCGAACAAATAACAAAACCCTTATTGCACGACGTCTAGACCAAGACAGTTTCCATTTCCCTGGGCAGTAACTGGTAATACGCAAGTATTGTCGATATTTTCTAATAGAAGACAGATTTGTGAATTGTGTCATCATCGCTAAGTTTGCGTAAGACATCGAGAATAGACACAGTGGCCTCTTTTTCTTTTTCAATTGCAAATCGAACATGTTGATGTCATTCATCGGGTACTGTCAGAAATACGCTTATCCATAACAGTTACCCAGCACATTTTACTGGTAAATATTTACATAATAATACACTAAAAAACAATAATTGAGTGTTTTAACCGTTAATAAGAAACAGGTGCATATTCACTTATTATACAAAGATAAAGAGGAAATGCAGCGTCAAGGAGGTGGAATGCGATCCGCTTTGGATTTCACATATTTTGCAGCTGAACTGGTTTTAATTACGCGTTACACTGAACGTAATCCATCAACTGTGCAGACGATATTGCACTGCAATTTGCAACTTACTTTAACTTCAATAGAAACTGTATCAGCGTGCAGTCATATTTAGGCATATACTGTAAAAGATTTAATTCAGGCTTAACCTAAATCACTGTTATCACTATCCGCGCAATCAATGTGTACAATTTGCAGCAGAGTCGCGCAGGGAATAAAGTCACCGACTCAAACACAATTACGCCCAAGTTCAAGCTCCGACGGCACCAAAATTGTGGACTACTTAACAAGTGACAGTGAAAGCGGCTAGCTAGATGAAATACCTTTGCTACCTTAAACAATGAATAGATCGAAATGACTTACATATATGTAACTCTAGTAGATGCTAGATATTACATTTCCGCAATGTTTAAGCATGCATACTTTGAATGATCCTGGCAGATGCACATGCCCTTGAATAAGGATCTTCGATGTGTTCAGGCCACCAATCAAAACGATAAAATGTTATCGTTTTTATGTTATGCTTACACTCATTTATTCTTTCGCTAATTTTTAATTACCACAGGATATTTTCGCATATAAATTGGAATAGCGTCCACTTTTATTTGTTACATATACTTCTACGTTCCCGTCGAGCAGTCTGGCCCTAAAGGATTAAACATGTACTTTCAGACTGTGCTATATTTGTCGACTAACATTTATTTAAGCAGTATTTTAATCTGAGCTAGTTCGATTTTTGCGCCTAGTTATGAAAATATCACAAAATCTCAGATACGCAATTATTAGTTCTTCGGGAGTCTGCGGTTTCAAATAAATTTATTCCTGTACTGTTTACTGTGTATCTTATCTTCGTCCAAAATAAGTTTGAATATTCTGAAAAAAGGATATTTAACATCGATTTTTAAATATCTTAATATTTTTCGGAAAGTCGACTTTTGGAGTTGGCTAATATTTATTTTGGTGTTTCTTCTTATTTAGTTTTCCGGAAAGTTCGAGAAAATATCCATAATGGATAAGTGCATGGTTTTTGTTGATATACGTGAACCAAAATGATTGACAGTTTTGAACGCAACCTTTGTGCGTGTCATTACTTGGTACATGATCAACTTTAGTCGAAAGTTCTTTAGAGACTATTGGATGCCACCTGGCGAACCATTGAACACAACTTATAATGCTTGTGCAACCCAGGTGAAATAGATGCTTCGCGCAACATGGAAAAACTCGTTCATCATAATTGTCGCGCATTAGGCTTAAAGTGTGTCTACAACCTAGTTGGAATTCTTCGTCACTTATGCACTTAGCTTGAGCATTCATGTCATGCATAACCAAGATTTTACTTAAACCTCGTGCTCTATAATGTATAGAACAAATGTCATAGAAGAAATCATCCTTGATGTCGTCTGTACTGCAATCGGTTTGGGCATATCTCAATAAAACGAAAAGTTACCGTTGATTAATTTTTCCAGCTCTGATTAGAGTAGACGAAATTAAACGTGACTCATAAAGTTGACTGTTCACAATGGCACAAGTTTCAACTCGTGAGCTTTTGATAATGCGGAGTTCCCGTTTTACTAATTGGTAAAAGAACTTGATACCATGATTTAAAAGCTTAGATTAAAATAATGCTACCATTTCCGTAATAGTTTGTGTATCTAGCAGTATAGCTTTGGATACACGACATATACGAATTTAAAATTTAACCAAATAAGTGCTAGAGCTTCTGGTTATGCAATTTTATAGATAATGACACATAAAATGCATTAACGTTAAAACCTAACCTAGGTTTAATGAATAATGGTTTACTTGACCTATTTTCGATATTTGGCAACACGAAATTGTGAAATTCGATCAATATCGACCATATCCATAGCAACTATAAAAGCGTTCTTCTTTGATATAAAACATAAAGAAATCGGCTGAAACGTGGCACAATTGCTTAAAATTGTGCAAGCCATAACCTGAATTCAATCATTCTCTCTTCACGACTCAGCAGATGAGGCGCGCATTTTGCATATGCAATATATTTTATAGTTTAGTTAACATTCGTATCATATGTATAATAAATCATATCATATCATCTAAAACTCTGTCACAGGCATATATATATATATATATATATATATATAGCATATATGTATATATATATATATATATATATATATATATATATATATATACGATAATGTATGTATAGGTGTATTATGGGAAAGTATTTAATAACAAAAAGTAATACGGCTGGTTTATTTTGAGATTTATTAACAGTACATTTCAATCTTTAGTTGATAAGCATCCTGAGTTTTCATTTTATTAATGAAATGTCAGCCAATTTGATCTTCATTTTTGCTTCTATTTCTTGCGGAGGTTAATTGTATATTGATTTGTGAGTCTATATGCGTATTTGACTGTATACATGTAGAGGCCATTCTAATTGAATTGCAGAGTGGCTCATTGGTTAGAGCACCAGCTTCCAAAGCAGACGTGCCCAGGTTCGAAACCTCTTTGCGGCAAATACTGTACAGTATGTGATGAGCTCCCAATAAAGACAAAAACGGTCTACTGGATGAATTGGCCATTCTACACTATGAAGTGGTTATTTTATTCTGAAAAATGCAAGTACATAATGGAAGATCTCGAACGCCATTAATTTTGTCCAGGAATTTATCATCCAAAACAGACGGAAAATAAAATAACAAATAAGGCCTTTATGGACAAAGTTGATTCGGTGTGGAAGATGGAGGTTAACAACGGCCTGTTGCGAATCACTGGTGACACTAAATGAAAACGGCTTATTTCATGATTTTCATCTGTATTACTCTTGCTGTAGTTTAATTTGACAAGATAATCAAACCAATTTTCAATCGCCCATCAATTTCACTAAATATGAAATATAACATTTTTAAGTTGAGTACTGTCGGTTTTGCAATATATCGCTGAGGCAACATAATTTAACAATAATTGATTGCGTGGGTGGTGGTAACAGTTATTTAAATCAAGTTTGCAAGCTTGAAATAAACATTAATCCCAATGTATTTAACCATTCGCCGAACAACATAACAAGTGCCTTGTGGCTGGTGGTAGTTTTGTTACGTTGTTCAACGACTGGTTAAATACAATGGGATTCTCTGAGGCATTTTTATAAATCTATGCGCTTATATCAATATCGCAATTCTGATTAAAATAATTGCAGGGAGATGTTTGAGGCGTGATTATTCTTGCATTGATGGACCGCGATTTGACTCGGTGTTCACTTTGTTGCCTATTACGTGAACACACGTTTTTTCGTCGTTCGTTGCCTTGCGTATTTCCTTGTTTTTTTAAGTTTTATTCTGCCATCCGTAGAGTGTGAAGATTGCAGTATTTATCATTCAGATTTTTGTGCAATTTCTGCCACTCTCAACGATGCTTGTGATGCCGTTCAAGCAGATTTTTTTCTTCAGTTTGTTGCTGTTCTGGTCGAATATTAATTTATGCTGGACTAATAAGTGTTCAGGATTGTCTGGATGATAGCTCGTTGTTGTAGGGTTGTGTGACTAAAGGCAACTGGGTGAAAATCATTATTTTTGTAAAACGTTTAAATGCTTACACAGGGTCTTATTTCTTTCCATAAAGACCTTTGAATATGTATAATAAATTTTCGGATTTTGCTGCGTGTCCCATTTCAATTATATGCAAGGAGATAGCGGATATTCCAGGCAATGCTAGGCATATTTAAAATCAATTTATAGGGCAAACATAGTTAGACTCGGTTGATCAATTGTATTTTCGCTCGTCAAATATGTGTGCGGCGGCAAATGTATTCATTTGTTTACATTTTACATGTTTATCCTGCATGGTTATCGAGCAGCACAAGTTTCTTCGCAAGTAACACTCATTAACCGTAATCAGTTCTTTAGCTGCAGGTGTAAACATGTACTCTTAAGCTTTTTGTCAACTTCGTTATGATCACCTGTGCAATAAAATGCGTGAGAATTGTTGAACTTAACATAATTAGTGCCAATTAAACAATAACTGATTGCACGTGTAGGGGTAAAAATTCTTTAAATCAAGTTGGCGAGCTTGCTGTAAGCACCAATCTCATTGTACTTAACTATTTGTCGAACAAAATAACTAAACTACCGCCTGTCGCACGCACTGACGCTTTTCGACCTTCCATGATCATCATCAGAGTACGATGATAAAACTGACTAGCTATGATCAAACTGCATTGCATATAATGGAAAGCAAATTAAATTATGCGGCTGTCAATTCTAGTAGTCTGGCATTTGTTGTACTTTATTGGAAACGTCGGCTGCACAGTTTTCGACAGTAAGAGGACCTGGATAATTTGAATTAGTACATTTTGACGTATAAAGTTCACATTAATTAAAGAAAGTTTGCGGACTTGGTGTCAATAAATTTTATCACCACTCGTGCAATCAAATATTCAACTTTTTTTACCGAAAATAATAGGCTTGAGGAAAGGGCTCAAAGTCATTGGTTTTGGACTAAATTTATGTGTGTTCTGTGTCTTTACTAGTAAAAGTGTGAGAATTTGGAATATTTAGGTAGATATTGTGTTTAATTCTGATTTGCGTTTTAAATGGGGTTGCGATTTTTTTATTACACGAAGGAATGTGAAACCCGTAATTAGTTATACACGTTATGCCTTTATGAATGTTCAATTGCACTTTGTTAGTTATTTATTAATTCCGAAATGTATTTGTGCAAAAACAGGATATTATCACGAAAAGAATGGTAATTTATATATACGTATTGGAAATAATGTCCAAAAATCTAATTGTAATACTTTCCATTAATGCCATTCAATTTTTTTCAAAAAGCAAACTGAAGTACAATTAAACACAAATATAATGACCCAGAAAAATGAAACATTAAAAATCGTCTTTGTTGATGCGCAAGAGAATGTGAGAGACATTGGTGCCAAAAAATTATTTCTAACATAAAGCCTCAATTCCAGGTGATTCTATGGGCTATCGCCAAAGCCAAAAACAATGTACAATCTTTAGTCACTGCATTCAATATATCTAATCAAAAATTGCATAATACAAATAAATTTTACTATATTTTATAGCTGTGTTGGAACATCCGTGTTCGGACACCTGCTTTCTTTGTTCTTATTTTTGGTCAACTGCCCTAAAAAAATAAAAAATAAAGTTTTTCATACCGGGCTTAGATATGGTTGAATAGATATACATGCCACTACTAAATAAATTAGAAAGATAAAAAGAAATATTTACACAACAACGTATCAAATTTCCGTTCACCTAATTGGTAATATTGAACATAGGTCGGATAAAGGCGCGAGTGATTTGAAAAAGACAT
This sequence comes from Eudiplozoon nipponicum, assembly GCA_029291075.1. Lineage (NCBI taxonomy): Eukaryota > Metazoa > Platyhelminthes > Monogenea > Mazocraeidea > Diplozoidae > Eudiplozoon > Eudiplozoon nipponicum. Next base: position 23,809 of record JAQBSW010002860.1, read on the forward strand.
CTTTAGCTAAAAAAAGCATTATGTCTATTATAATTTCTAAAACTTCTCTTGTTTTTTTAAATATGCAATAAACGAAAGTAACTATTTCGTATGTTTTAGGAAAATAGCATTTCGATTAATATTGATTTAGTTTGCTCCCTATTGATTGTCATTTATATAGTCGCAACTTATTTCATTTATTGATATTCTTTGCTTTTTGATGAATATTTCTTTGTTCTTTAGTGATAAAATTCCGTCTGGCGTAAATTTCAACGCCATTACCCCTATTGATCACTCATGCATGTCTTTTCACTGGGGGGCAACTCACTTTTGTGTTGTAATTTTACAAAGACTTGGATTTTCTCATTAATAGTTATCTTTTTCAAATGCTTATTTAAACGGAAGAAAGATAAATGTTATTTATGAATCCCTTATTTAGGAAATGTTAAGAATGATAGCGAAAACTGTACAACTGCCTTAGAAAACGACAACAATTTGATGCAGTTTTTGTTAAAAATAAACTGTAGTTTTTTTGCCTAGCCCATGCAAAATTTATAATTGATACAATGTGCGACACAATTTGGTCATTTAACAGTTTAATTTTTCGTTAAATATTATCAATCTGTACATCTACAAATATGTCTCTTTACCTCAAATTTTAGATTTTAGTAAATAATTTGAGACTGTGCAAATTTAAAAATTATGACATTCCAACCATTTTTGTAATTAATCAAATAAGTAAAAATTGAGAATTTATGTAAATTTAGTCTATTAAACATTTTCGTGCATTTTTAAGTGTAAGAAGTTTCCGATCTCTCATCGAAGAATTCAAAATATTTAAGCCAGAATTAAGGCTGTTTCTGTTTAAATTATTTGAGAGATATTCTTAACAAAATGGCGCCAAAGTGTAGTTCTAACATATTTCATTATACTATTGCAGGTGGCCGATGTGGGATTTTGCATCTGCTTTCTAATTAGCGCGGCTCTTTTTTCTATATTTATTTATACTTAATTACTTTTACGCATACGCAAATAATATATCGCCGCATTAGCAAAGAAACAATGGTCCCGACATCTCCATTTGATGGAATCTACAACACAGCGTATTCTAAAGAAATAGTAGGAAAACAAGGTTTAATCGATTCCACATTATTGTTACCAACTCACCCTATGATTGTTTTCTGATATCACAAACACAATTGAACGAATGTCGTTTAATTAATGTTGAAATAACTCAGAATCGGGAAAACTTATATTTATCGGACATGCCACAAGGTCTCTTTTTCCTTCTTTATTAAACGAACTTATTGAAAGCCGTTTAAAACTATCTTGAGCTTCGTAATAAAGTTAGAAATAATAACAGATGGTTTGAATGATACTGAACAACAAGTTTAACTGGTACTTACTATAATCACGGTTGCGATCTTGATATAAATACCTCAACTTTTAAGAACAAAGCACTGAATAATGTAGGACAGGCAATTCATTCAATAGACCGGTTTTTGTCCATATTGCAAATTCATCTAGTACTCTAAAATTAATTTTATTAACTGTTACACATTTGTTCAATGCCCTTGGTCCCTAAATATAATGGCATTTTTACCATTAAGACCATCACAGCTGCCATTCTCCACTGCATGATGTATTATAAAAACCTCGGTAAGAACTGAATTGATTACATAACTAACAAATAGGCACTCCAAACCAAACGCCAAAGACAGCTAAAATACACTAGCAGGCAGAATCGTCATCATAATAAGTTTGATATTCATGAATTATGTTTAGTTTAATAACAAATTTGATATACAACGAAGAAAAATTATAATAGAATACGTGGCTGCAATAATGACATTCTTCTAATCAGTATTGACATGTTCCTTCCTTTAAAATGCAGCAATACACCCATCAAATACCAGTTAGATCTCCTTCTGTCTAAACTTGAATTGAGCTAAACAGAAGCCATCGGTTATCAAATATTTGCGATCAATTCTATGTCAGTGAATTTTATCTTATCCCGCGAAGTCTGAGTTTCGACATAGTTACCTTAAAACGATCGCAGGGTTGCTTTGTCCTTTAGCACGAATTTAAAAAAAAAATATTCTTGATGAGCTACGCGTTTAAGAATTGAGGCATTTTTACGGCGTTGACAGACCTCCTGCAACTACTACGTCAGATTAAAGAGAGCTATTCGTAGATATTTATGCCAAGCGACGCAGTTTACACCTAGTGAATTAGATTGAGCCAGTATTGAACGTCAATTACCCCGAAGCTGGCAGAAAGCAGCTTTCGGCACTTGTGGCTAGCGGAGATCAATTCTAAATGATTCAGAATCTGACGGATATTGAAGAGTTAAATACTGTTTGTTGCGAAGAACTAATATATATGCAAGTATGTATTAGGTTTTGCGAACCTAGTAACAAATTAGTCAGTTGTGACCAGAAGGATAAACCAAAGGCAGCATGAACGGAAAGTATAATCTCATGCACATTCATTTCGTGCTTACTGGCGCCTCATCAGTAGGAGCCGGTATTACGCCCTTTAACCACTATATATTTGGTGAAAGAATGTGGAATAATAGGACGGTACAATCACCTAGACGAATGTGTAAACCTGCAATAGTGAAGCTAACATAATCTAAAGTCAACGACACTGCGACTTCAACGCTAACTCACACTATATAATATATATACAGAGTCTGTAAAGGATACTAACACTATCGCTATTGTGTTAGTTACCGATACCAACATTTTGTACCGAAAAGGTACATGGTAATAACACTATGGTTACCGAGTCGGTACATGATACCAACCTGTTAGATATCAATTTATGCAATAGTTCACCGAAATTGAGAAATACAACAATTTCTGAACACCTGTTACTCCAGTAAATCCATACACTCTGGCCTTCGTCGATATCAGTTATCACATTTCGCGGTAAGCATGACATCATTCAATTCAATATATAACAGTTAAATACTGTTTGTTGCGAAGACCTAATATATATGCAAGTATGTATTAGGTGTTGCGAACCTAGTAACAAATTAGTTCAGTTATGGCCAGAAAGATAAACCAGCAAGCACGAAACGAATGTGCATGAGATTATACTTTTCGTTCATGCTGCCTTTAGTTTATCCTTCTGGTCATAACTGAACTAATTTGTTACTAGGTTCGCAACACCTAATACATACTTGGATATTGAAGAGCTTTGGATTTGATAGAAATACCACAAAATTAGCTAAGTTTTATTTCTGTTTTATTTCTGCTTAAATTTTCCCGTCGTAGCGTGCTTATCCTGCTTCTCCCGATAACGGCAGCAGTAACAAGTAGCAGCTTCTAAGTTTATCGGTATATCTTAAACCGTTTGACGTGCATTTACACCGAGTAGGATCTAAAGCGGATTCTAGTATTCGCGTTATTTCTATGAGATCCATTAACATATTCAACAAAACGCCTGTAGTATGCCCTCGCGTAATGGATAGTCAACAACCATCGTCGGTTTTGAGAATCAAATCCATCTTAGAATGAAAGCCTGCGACTTTCTAGTCTGCATGGCTTGAAAGACAGTGGGGTATGAGGCGATGCCCTCTGTCGTGCATAGAATTATAATTTAACGCTTAAGATTATTTATTTGATATTCTGGTGGAGAATTCATCTTCATACCTGACCATCTCCTCGCATTCATTAGCTATTCTGACGGGGATTTCGCCATCAATAACAAGAATTTCAGAAGTTTGCTTGTGGCGTAGGCGAAATTAGATAGGTTTTGAGTAAATTTTTGCAAGCAAGTGTGTACACATTAATGACTGCCACGACCGGATTGCCTACGCGGTACCTGTAACAGGCCAACCGATAAATTTACCTCTTTAGTCTATTAAGGTCCTTGCTTACACCACTATCTCCTCGCAGTCCTAAGCTATTCTGGCAGGGATTTCACCAGAAATCACATGAATTTCAGAAGTTTGCTCGGGGCGTAGGCGAAATCATATAGGTTTTCAGTAAATTTTTGCCAGTTAGTGTGTACATATTAATAACTGTCATGACAAAATTGCCTACGCGGTACTTGTCACAGACCAATCATTAGATTTAGCTCTTTGGTCTATTAAGGTCTTTGATTATAAATTGAATAGCAAAATACTAAACTTTATCTAAATTGATCAATCACACAATGAGTTGCTGGTGAAGTGAATCCTGTTTTTTGCTTACTTATTTCAGGTTATGATATATGCCATTTGATTAATATTTTTTATAATGACTGTTATAATAAAAATCGAATTAGTATGAATTATAAACAAGTATCAAAAACAATAGTTAGATATATTTTCGTTAAATAACATTACTAAATTCAACTTTCTACCAACGATTAGAAAAATCTATGATTTTTGATAACATCAATCAAAATAAACATATGTTTCAAAGGTGAGACTTCTAAAATCGAAGATATTTTTGGATAATTAAAATGTTTGATAATAACAATAGTCTAATAAAATGAAACATTTCTTCAAAAAGTTTGCAATTAAATATAAATTATATTTCAACTACGTCCTAAAATATCACATAATAAAAGGAAGGAAAACAGAATTCTGAACAAGAATAATTTAAACCATAGACAACTATAATATAATTCCAACGTGTGTTATTCCAAATTTAACTTCTATAAAAAGCATAAAAAATTGGGCTCCGAACACAAAATTTACCTATAGCTTGTTTTGAAGGGTTGTTGCGCAGTGCGAACTACATATGATGACTTACCGCGAGTTCCGTCCGAGGGTTGCTGCCTTGCACTACCAGTTTCACAAAGATCCGATTGATCACCATTTCCACGTAGCATCTGTTTTTTCTTCGATCACACTGGGTGCCTATTCTTCCCTTTCTTCCAAAGGCTTCAAAATCATGCATACCAACAATTGGAAATGTGGTGTTAAACAACCTTGGTTTACTGGGTACGTTTCGGCGTGTTATTTCCAGCACCATCATCAGGCCACTATACACAGCACAATACACACAATAGCAGACCACATTTGCATAAATCTGCTATTGCGAGTATTGCGCTGTTTATAGTAACCCGATGATGGTGCTGGAAATAACACGCTGAACCGTCGCCAGTAAACAATGATTGTATAGAACCGCATTTCCAATGGTAAGTATGAACAATGTTGAAGTCTTCGGAAGAAAGGGACGAATACGCACCTAGCCTGATCGAAGACAAAGCAGATGCGTACTTAGAAATTGTGATCAATCGGATCTTTGTGAAACTGATAGTGCAAAGCACCAACCCGCGAACTCAACCAGCGCTAAGTCAACATTTCCTCTAGCTTCTTTAACCTATTTATTACTTCTCGTGTTTTATTATACTTAAAATTTCCTTTTTATGTTCATTTCCATTTATATTCTACATTTAGGATTTATTTTTATTGTTTAGTCCTAAATGCACGCTGTTCTGTTGGCTAGTCTGCTAGAAGTTTGGCTTACTACTCTTTCTTTGAGGTGCGCTGGCATTTATTTAAACTTTCGGCTTCCCCTTGTCGCAATTACGACAGTATATCCATTTAAGTGAAAATCTAGATAATGTTTCCCCATTTGAAATTCGAAATAAACATCTGTTCTAGATTTGTATGAACATTAAATGTATTAGAAAAATGTTTAAATTTTATTTACTTATGCTGGGTACTCTATGCAGTATTCTTCAGTATTAACACAATCCGTTGCATTTAAACTTGTTTAATACTCGGTGCATTGTCGTTTAAGTTATTCATTTGTCTGCAAATGACCGCATAAGTTATTTGAAACTAGATTGAGAAGCCATTTTTCCGAGTGCATTATATTTTTTCATTAAGTAGCATTATATTTTAGTTTGCGCAAATAGATCACGTTTCATAGTAAAACAAATTGAAATACATGTTTATTGATTTTATTTACGGATGCTCGACAGTTGTTTTCAGCGCCCTTCAAAACCCGCACTACTTTAGCCAATTGTTTCAGTGAAATAATTCCATCGCATTCAAATTAGCCCTGAACAGAGCCGTTTGCGCAATTGCAGACTACAATGTAGCGTTAGTAACAGAATCAATTTGGAAGTTTACAAAGATAAACAAAATTTTTTCAGGCAGATATGCTAATTAGGTGCAACTGTAGTGGTGAAATGGTATCCGAACATAAGTAAGATGCATTGATTAATAAAGAAATAAAATCGTATAATTGATACAAATGTCTCCTCATAACCCATTTGCCTATTTCAGGTGTTAGGATCTGAATGTCTTTATATTATGCACGTTGCTTCGACTTATTAGCCCTTATTGAAACCAATCGTTAGAATGCGACAGATTTACAATATTTTTTTCACTTTCAAACATGTGTTGACAAAACTGTCTAGCAAAACAATGAAACAGCTTAGACTAATCAAACTAGTCTTATTCCGCATGGCCTACCAATGCAGTCGACCACTTTCCACATTAAACACACTCCATCGGATTTTAGGCCAACAGACCTATCAACGATTTTTCAGGTTACTTTTTTTAAATTTTGATTAGCTTCACGTGAACTTTACGTGTTTGCTTTTTACGTTATTTCTCAGATTGATTAAATATTATTTTAAATTATATATATATATATATATATATATATATATATATATATATATATATATATATATATATATATATATTGTCATTCAAACCCTAAAATTTCAATATATCTCAAAGTTAATTCATCCAGGGGACCGGTATCTTAATTACTTGGAACTATTTAAATACCTTCTAGTATTTCCCACAGACGGGGCTCAAACCAGTGCGGGACCCAATCTATTGCACCAGCCCAATCACATACTTTACGAAATATCTAGCCACATACAAAATTATGTTTTTGATTAACCTTTACGTCCATTGGAATCAAATTGGTTATTCAAGCGACCTGAGGTTCTAATTAGTCGACCACGGTGTCTAAATATTCAACAAATAAATTTTCACATGGGGAAATCACACGGTCATGAAGTCTGATTATACACAATATCTTAAGACTTCCATATTAGGACTGAACCCCTCTGCTGAATGAATAAACTCTGCCACGCGATGCATAGATTTTTTATATGTATCGCATATATATATATATATATATATATATATATAATCAAATTCCTGGTATTAGTTTTCAATTCAATATAACTTGCCTAATTGGCATATTGTCTATTGCATAATGGCAGATCGGGCAATGCTGGTTAAAACTTCACATCCTAAGCTGGTTCCAAATAAAGAGCAGGTCACATTGGTAAATATCTATGTAATGCATGTAGTATTCGGCAGGATTGGCAAAATGGATAAATTTAAACAATAATTGATTTCGCGGGTGGTGGTAACAATTCTTTAAATCAAGTTTGCGAGCTTGAAGTAAACACCAATCCCATTGTATTTAACCAGTCGTCGAACAACATAACAAAACTATCGCCAGCTGCAAAAAAATGGATAAATTCCGAAACTCTGAAGCCTATATGTTCCTGTCAGTGCTACGTCCGCGGCTTATTCCAGTCAGTACTTGAAAAATCTCCACTAAGTACGAAATCGGTTGTCTAGATGAGTTGTTTTTGAACCCTGACGAAATTTCTATTTTATACTTAAAAATTTTTAATATATATATATATATATATATATATATATATATATATTCAAACAATTTATTGCACAGATGGTTATCAATAGCCGGACGTTCGCGTCATCAATTTTATCCATCTTTACTGCATGTTGATTGCTGCAATACAATACGTTACATTCTATTATACTTGTATTATGCATGTTGGGAAGACAACAACAAAATAAAGTTTTTCTAAGGAAAAGTCATTGAAGAAAAAATTATTTGCACTAAAACGATCATATTCTGGTTAATAAAGCCTAGAAAAAGATAATTTTCACATCTTTCAGGAAAAATTTTGAAAATAATATTTTAATGGGAGCTACAATTATGTACTCCACGCACAGAAGATGCTAGTGCCTGTTCTCAATCAGATAAAAAAATTTGAAATTTACATGAAACAATAACTTATATTTTTTGTTTCAATTTTCAGACAAAAAAATTTTTTTCATACATTTTACAATTTATCACACCCGAATCATATATTATACATAAAAGCTAAATAAACTAAACTGCCTTCCATTCAGAATTAAGAGTGCAATCTTATATAATTATATATATATATATATATATATATATATATATATATATATCATGATCAAATTACTTTTTACGGATTTTATTTAAAACGTAATTTCTATAAATTTCCATCCAATTAAGGTCGTTTGTGCAACATGCGGTAACTGAAATTGCAAAGCTACGTTAACATTGAAAGACGTGCATATTTGTGTTATAGACAAAAAAAAACACGATCATCGTAATATAAGAAATTCCCATAAAGAAGCGAAGTATGATTTAGTCAAAGTTTATTTCGTCCTGAGTAACTAAATTTTATAGTCAAGAAGTATCTATTACATAATATATATATATATATATATATATATATATATATATATATATATATATATATATATATATATATATATATATTCATTCCCCCCAACAACGGGAAAATAACTGTTATTTTTTATTGGTTGTTGTCATAATTACTTCAAAATATTACAAATGATGTTGATCGAGGCCAAAGCGTGTGGATTTGTTGGAGCAACAGGTGTTTAGAATTAGTTTTATATATCTCTTTTGGTAAAATTTAGCCTTTTACAAAAATCAACGTTCTGATACCATGCACATGCTCAGTATCATGAAGAACTTTATTTTGATACACTTTACAGGCTCGGTACATAATATATTAAGTGATTTGGCCTGAAGCCAAAATGTTGAAAAAATCATATAAATCTTACTCAATTACTGCTTGAATTCGCATTAATGTATTAAATGTGGACGTCAAACTCTTCCAGATTTCTTGATCAAATATATATTGTATATAGGGCATATTACCGGCTCTGGCTGATGAGTCATTAGTTAACTCGAAACCTATGTTTGCATGAGATTATACCTTTTATTCATGCTATCCATGATACTTTAATTCAATATTATCTTCGAGGTGGAATTTTGTATGTTATATAATTAAATATCGCGAGTTGACAAGTTGGATCATAAGATTGATTGAGATGTCGTACAGCATTCCACCAGAAAAGAAGATAACATTAATTTACTCTGAATCTAATTTTTTGTATTTACCAACTTTAAATGTGCTCATAAAATTCACGATTTGCATAACATTTTAGCGTTAAATTATTGACTATATATTATATTAAATACGTTTATCGTTTATCAACGCATTGGATGGAAAAAATGTAATTTATTATAATAAATAAAAATATACTTTATAACATTTATTTATGCTTAGGAAAACAACCCTAAAAATTGAAAGACATGATTCTTTTAATCAACACATATAACAGATGTGACACTAGATAGATTTAAGATTTTTTCGTAAATTTTAGTCTTTTTCCAAAAAAGTTATTTAAAGCTACTTGCACGCTCTTGAATATTCTTAGATTTTTTACAGTGTAATATAGTTATCAACGCAAATTTCATCTTTTTATTCACTTTAAGGTAATTTTTTGTCGAAACTCGATATCCATTACTTCTAGGCTCACTTAGATTTGCAATTAAATTTAGGACCAGCCATTTTGCATTTTTTAATTTCTGAAAACGATAGATCTGCGATTCTCTTACTTTACTTACAAGCAATAAAGTAATGAATATATGAAATAAACATAAAATCTTCATGTTACTGTATGCATGCGAGTGTGCCTATGCATTTTGTTTGACTTCTTCTATATAAATTCATAATTTTTTCACATTTTATTCGTTTAATGTGCATCTTTTGGTCAATATGCAACTTCTATAAATATCTAGACGCTTTTTTAATCCATACGAATACAAGTACAGTCCGATCGGACTTTATAGATTCATTAATGTGAATTTATTTATGATCACAAGTTGTGCATCAAATGATTATTATTTACCAAATATTATATGGTATAAAACATTTTAAACATCAAATTTTCAAGATAAAATTATTTTTTCGCTCATTAGGGATAGTATAACCTTTTTCTTTCTATTTGTAACATAGATACTGGATCGCTGAAAATCGATAGGCTTAACACTTCGGACGATGGTTCATATGAATGCATAGCTTCCAATATGCATGGGACAGCCTTTAGTACGGCAACTCCACTTGTTGTTAGAGGTGAGTCATATTGTAATGGAAAATAAAGCGATCTGAATAATAATAGCTAAATTTTACTAAAAAGCATTCTAACGAATACTTTTGTGAAGTTTTTTGTCGAATTAAACTTACAAAAACTTATTTTTCTCAGGTTCACTAGGCTTATAATTCAATAAAATTTATGATCCATCAAGCAAAATGCTGATTTTATTAATATATATATATATATTTCTTTTCCCTTAATTAGATACAAAATTAAATAGTAGATGCATGATTTTATCAAACATAATTAATACAAGTATATATATATATATATATATATATATATATATATATATATATATATATATAGCAAAGCTAAATCTATTAAGTCATTTCGAAAGTTTTCGTACGAAAAGGTGTATTTGGATGAACATAACAGCTATGGATATGCACACACACCCATGACACGCAATTATCCAGTGAAAGGTCAGCCTGAAGTATGCATGATATGACTAGAGGAGATTTTCCGCTCTCATCATTATTTTGTATTTTTTTAAACTTGTGACGATGGGTAAATTGAAAGAGGCACCCGCCAAAGGATATATATTAATATACAGGAACCAAATATATTGGAACTCAGCCTGTGTTTGTCAAAACATAGATTATTTAATATTTGACATATTGTTTTTAAAATAAAATACAACACTTGAAGACATAATAATAGGGCGTATGAACAGTTACATGGAGTTTTGAAACCAATCCCCTATATTATCCAGGCCTCGAACGACATGTTATGTGTTTTCATATTAAATTATGGTTTCAAACGAGTTTCATACACGTTGAATCTAAATGGCCTTAATTGTGATCTAAAAAATTAAATGGTCATTGATTGCGCGGGTTGTGATAACAGATCATCAAATCAAGTTCGCTAGCTTAAGATAAAAAACAACAGTAGCAACGTATCTAACCAGGCCCACAACCTTGATGCAAACACGAGTGCAACAACACGTTTTAACGTACGAAGACGATACTTGCACCGACAGGTGTTAATACATTCTTCTTTCGTGTCTGCCTAAATATTATTGACGCTAGGTACAATTCCATCAAGTACTGATCAGAATGGTTTTGACCTTAGGTCGAAATTAATGCAAGATAGGAACGGACCGAAACCGAGACTGGTCGAAGAAATTTAAATTTATTCAGAATAGTTGGGACTTTAGGACAAAATTTATGCTGTATATGATCCAGCTGGAACAAGATGCGGCCGAAGATCTTATTATTTTCAGATTAACATTTTCGAGAATTTCATACATTTCTAAATTACTAGTAGAGGCATTTTTTTAAATTTGACGTTTAAAATGACTCAAACTTTTTTGTGTGCATATAACATATTATTTTGCACATAAATGGACATAAATCCAATTATTCATCAAATAAAATACTAATGTTTCAATGAAAGTTTGCTTTTATAAACATCCACAGAACATTGTCATCGCTTTTTTATGTATATTATTATGAAATTTTTGACAATAAAAAAAAATAATGTCATGGGTCATTTTAGGAGCAGCCAGTGACACTTGAAAATTCATTGACAGGGCATTTTAAGTTATACTCACAGTTTCATTTAAATCTAATTAAATTTATTTGGACCAGGTGTGTTTCTCTTAGAACCGTCGTCGCCCGCATTTATTTTACTAACATAACTGGCAGTTTATTCGTACATAAACAGATTCAGAAGTCGAAACTGACTCCTTTGAATTTATTTGCTCCAAATAAAATAAACAAAAAATGGATCCTTCAAACAACGTTTTTGTTCAGTTTGCACAAAAAAAATCGATAAAACGTGCATGCAATGTTTAGCAGAAAGGCACATTAAAAACCACAATTATTTTATTATTTAAACCAATAGAAGTTCATTTTCTATATGATTCCACCTAGTACATCTTTTATTTTAGAAAGATATGCGCATGAAAACAAAAAACACTATTCGCTATTCTAAATTTGGTTATGTATTACGTGGTTGTCCTTCCATTTAAATGTTGTATTTAATGATATAATGCAAAAAGTAGCAAAATTACGTTTTTGCATTAGACCAAAAAATAATTATTTTGAAGTTGCATAATAGCATCAATAAATGTTGTGCATTTATTTTTTTTCAATATTTTTGTTTTCACATTTTGTTATATAGAAAATCTTACGACAATATTCTTTTTTCTCAAACAAAAAGGCAAGTTTTTAGTATTTGGACGCGAAATATACGCTAATTGTCAATCAAAAACTGCATGAGGCATATTGCATGCTACCTGTTTGAACGCTCCAAGTGCACACGGAATGTCTGCAGTTCCCCTTTATATATTTAAATGTGTCAAAATTAAAACGGCTAACCAAATAAATCCAGCCATCCCTGTTTACGCAGGTGTTTCTGGACTTGAAATAAACACAAATTCCCTAGTATTTCTAATGGAACAACAATGTAAAACAAAGTCTACTGCATGTGGCTGACACCTGAATTGGACTGTTGCTCGACAAATGGTAGTTTTTCTATATTGTTCGACGAATGGTTGAACGCAACGGGATTGGTGTTTACTTCAAGCCAGCAAACTTGATTTAAGTAATTGTTTTCACCATCCGCGCAATCATTTAATGTTTAGTTGTATTACCTGAAGTTATTTGGCGAAAGCTGCAAAGAGTTAATGTATGGGACTGCATAGAAATTATGTTGCCGATATTTCCATTGAAGAACAATGTATGCGAGACTACTAGATGTGAGAGCCGCATAACTTATTTTGTTTCAATATAAATGCATAGCAGTTTGATCCTCGAAAATGTCAGTTTGCCGTCGTACTCTGATAATAATCAGGGAATTTCGAAACGAGTCACTACGTGTGATGGATTGTATTCCATCTGTTGTTCGACAAACTGGTTACATACAGTTAAATTGGTGTTTACTTCATGCTCGCAAACTTGATTTAACAAATTTTCGCTCAACTATTTCTGAATTAAAATGTTGTTTATTGATGATTGCTGACACTATCATTAAATACAATTTTACTAAAAGCAAAATCATACCTTAAAAATGGAATGAAAAATGCGGATGTAGTTAAAGCAACTTTGATCTTGATTAATTTTTAATTTTCAGTTCATATTCTATTCAAGAACAACACGTGTGTAATTAAGATGGTTTAAATCCTAAATTCAAAATTTAGATACTACGAATTTATTGAAATGCAATTTCCTCCAACTAGTTTCCGGCGCGCCCTGTATGAAAACGCAGAACAATGAAACGCTTCGGTACATTTTACTAACTGTAGTATATAAAACTATCACTGATGAATGAAAAATTTTTTTCGTGTCCAATTTAACTAAACCAAATGATCGTACATCCTCTTAACTGACTAACTGTGATTTTTTCAGAAAACTGATGTTTTTCAAGTGTGCATGAAGGAATAAAATTTGTTGCTGTAAAAGATTTCTTAAGCTTACTCCTAATATATTGGTTATTATTCAAAATTAATGGTATAATTATGTAAACATAAAAAATTAACTTATTAATTATTATAAGCTGATTTCCAAATATTTCAGTCGAAACAAATTTGTGTATGTGTGTTAATATATTTTACAAATCCAATGAATATGGGTATTTGGTATTTCCTACAAGAGGCTAAAATTCTTCAAATATCCTCCTAATTTCAAACTGGATTAAATATTTTTGTATATTTTAAATATTCGAAAAATTATTTTTGCAAGCTTCTCCCATTTTTACCAGTGCAGTTATTTTTAGAAAATGTTTTTTTCAGTGTTTCCCGAGAACGCTTTTATGTTTTATAATATGGTATTTCCACATATTTGCTCAGATAAATATGATTATATATGAATTGTAATAGGAATTTTGCAAAGAAAAATTACTTTTGTAAGAGCGTGCACAATTTTATAGACCAATACATAATGTTGCTACATAAATCAATATTTCTATAAAATTTGCATAATTTATTAATAAGAAACGTAAAATTTAAATATTCTTAGTCATTAATATTCTTCATTTGGTGCTGCATTTTATGCTGCGTAATGCAGTAATTTAATATTCAAAATATATTTTTATACGAGAGCTATTTATTTATAATTTTAATGAAATTTAAATATTAACGTGCAAGTTTACTTAAGGCTTCTTTTAAAATATTCCACTTTTCGTTTATGAAATGCCTATTGAATAAAGGCACGAGTCGTTTAAAATAATAGAGCAAATAATATTGCTTAAAAGAATGAAATAATTATGAAACTTGTTTCAACAACATTACGTGATCTGTGGTGTAGCTAAAACAAACTGAGTTCCAGCAAACGAAATGGTGTCAAATAGTTAATGCCTTCTATCTACCAGACCGGTTCTCCGTAATTAGGTTCTCATTATTAATTTTAATATGTGCTATGGTTTCGAATTCTGCTCGGGACCATTTCTTCATTTCAAATGCATCTCATCTCTCAAGCAGCCAAAGAGTGCGTTGCATAATATATTGATCCCCCACATGGTATGATTGGCTTCTATTGATGAGTGTCTAGGGCAGTAAAAAACTGCTTTTCATACCTTAAGCAAAGTGGAGTTTATATGGACAGCCTAAGTATGATCGAAGCAGGCTAATATGCTTTCATCGAATATAAATAAAGTTTTGGTATAGCCTGAACGCTGAATAATATGGCACGTGAAATGCGACTAACAGAACGTTCTACAAGTCATTTTAGGCAGTTCTTCACTAGTGGCGTTTTCTGGCGCAAAAATTCAAATAAAAAATGACTTTCATGCCGTGCAAATTTCCCCCAAAAAACGCAGTGAAAATATTTATGCAGTAATCTTTTCTAATATATATAAGCTGAATTTTGCTGGTAAAACATATTTTGTAATGATATTTTTTAATAAATTATTGGTTGTTTAGCGTTGAATCGGGCTTTTACTTCTCCTTTTCAAAAAAAACATACCAAAAGTCTACTGACTGCAAAAATTAGAGCTTTATATTTTTAATTTTTCATTGTAAATTAAGTTAATTTTAATGTAGTAAATATTATTTGGAGTAAATTTAATAGGAGAAAAAATTTGCACGAACAATTTTTCTCAATTTAATTACTAATTGTACATATTTGTTTGGTAGTCAATTTTTCTGTGTGGGATTCCTAAAAGACTCGCCAGTGTGCATGTAAAGGTTTTCCTTTACAGTTTGCACAGGTTCGCTTTTAATTTTATGAACATGTGATCAGCTAATGTAAACTAAAACTGGTCTGCTCAAAGCGGGAAAATCATAATTACTTTCTTTCCTTCACACATTCATTATTTTGGCGTGAACTCTGATTATCAGAGCAGACGATTGAAAGACCGAAATTGCCATTCTGCTATTATTTAATGTGTATAGATTAATACCAATTAAACCCAGAAAGGAAATTTACTTTTAAACTAAGTATGTAAAAAACAATTTATTGCACAAGTGTCTTAGATTTTGTTATTAATTGTTTATAGTATATTCGACTGTTTGCTTGTTTTAATTTTTTCAAATGAAATAATGGGAAAATTACTAAACTTCTATGAATTCAATAAACTGTCAATATTACGGACAAATGAATCATTAATTCTTAAACAAATATTTAAGTAAACAACCGTTATTATAATCGTTTTTTATCATAAGCTTTTGCATATATATATATATATATATATATATATATATATATATATATATATATATATATATATGAGAAGTTATTGTAGAATAAATAATTTTACGTGTAATTTCTTTCTTAGTTTTAACGAACTATTTGAACTTCTATTCGCAGTGAGCTACATGGTTTAAAATTGCATTAATGTTCATCAATTATTAAACTTAGTATAATATATAATAGTAACAAACATTTGAGCACTGCTAACATCCATTAAATCGCAATTTAAAAAAAATAGCCATCGATTTGCGTTTCTTATTGTTTCAACAATTAAGATTTCTTCTGTCCTTAGACGCGAAATACACTATAAGCAAAAGGAGTTAATGGCATTAATCAGCTGCAATTGCATTAATGATAAAAGCATATTTATAGACGCATATATTGATGTACATTTATATATATATATATATATATATATATATATATATATATATATATATATATATATGCGTATGAATATACGTATATGTTACTCTCTTTAAGTTTATCAATGTCCTCTGTCCATTCAGTTAAGTCAGAACATCGCAAGATATTCCATTCCTCATAAAATTGTGGTTGAATTCTGGCTGATGCATTAAAACAAGTCACACAAGTGAAACAAAAAAACTAGCGGATACATTATGCAGATGAAACTGAATTTTCAAAGATGAGCACAAAATTAACCACGGAAGTAAATGCAGAAACCATCGTTTTATGTTGGACAAATTGCTAACTACTTCTTTGTTTGTCTGCACTAATAGTAAAAAAAATGACGAAAGTACATTTGTGCTTTTTTCGTCGAAATCTTTAAAAGGTTTTGCTTAATTTTACTCAGGCATTCTCTAGGCACAGATAAGTTGAATTAGTAGATGAGCAGTACGACGAACTTTTCCTTGTAACGATTGAAGGATTAAAAGCAAAATTTAGAAAAAAACATAGAATAACATTGAAATTTTGCTACCTTGTATGGGAAAGTATGCAAACTCTTGTGCAGATGTCTTCCTTTCTCCCGTTTAATTCTAAATGCAAAATTTAATTTAGTTGAAACAAACACACGCAAGTACACATATTAAACTAAAATTACTGGTTAATAAAGCACGTTAATTGCCGAAAATATTTTACAACCTCATTAAAAATTGATGTCTTTGTTACAAATTTAATTCTCTGAAATTTTCCGATGCTTACTATAGTTATTAGAAATTGTTTTAGTGAATTATCAACTTTTAGAGTATAAAACAATGTTGTTTTTTTCTATTTATTATTGCAATTTCATATAAAGTATACAACTATTATCAGCATACATAGAAACAAAAACTTCTAAATATATTCGCAGTTATGTTTGAACCGCAAAGAAACCTTTGGTGACTCATTTCTTGTGAATATGAATGAATGAGATTCAGTATTTCCCTCGGCTTAGATGTTCTACATCTCAAGGGTGACGAGAAGCTAATGCACGTGAACCTACATTTTGTGGCCAAATATTCCTTGCGCAGCGATTGCTTTCCTTTTCTATCTGACCAGCTTCATCTCGCTTCATCACGACTTATTAGACATTTAATGATAAATGTATAGTTAAACAAATATCAAAATGACATTTAAGATGTAACAGCTGTATTCCATTTGTTCGGGTAAAATTTATTGGCTACGTCATACTTTGTAACAAAAAAATTGCATTTAGACTGATGGAGTCACAGTTTCGCAAGAACAATTGTTCTTCCACTGTTTCTTCCAAAATAACTAACACATTGTTGGAGCATAATGCCGTATTGATATGGCTCTGCTTCGTTTGCATTTGTGGACACCGGCATCTCATAACGATGTGTGAACACATGTGTGGAACTTCGGGTGCAATTAGAAGTAATATTAAGTTTAGTCTAGAATTAACCAGAGGGAAAATAATAGGCTGATTGTCTAGGTAATATATGACTTTCTGTTCCATTTAGTAGATTTTGATTGCCTTGTAACAGAGCGCGTTTCGTTTGCTTTACCATATATGGCTAGTGTTATGTACCTTAGCCAATTTTAATAATGGCGAATAATCCACAAGCAAAACATATCAATCGTATGTGCTTTTAGTGCGAAATGAACTTTCAAACGATGTGCGGATAGATTGCACAAAGCTACAAACTGTTTTGAGCCTGAAAATTACATTTTAATTCTTAATTCGTTTAAGATTTATAATCTTTGAACTTTATAATGTTAGTTAAATTGTGCGTCTGACATGTTTCAATTACAATTCAATCATTCGTAAACAAAATCAGTTACAGACTCGTACAAACCCATGCACACACATTATGACTCAGGCAACGAATAAATTTTGCCTCTCCGTTTTCTTTTGAGATAGAATAAAGAAAGTAACAACGTCCGAAATTCGAAGTTGTGTTTCCGATTTTGCTATAATTAACAAAAAGAAATGGGCCTGTTTTGGAGTGCAATATTTTTTAATCACGTGTTTGGCTGATATTATACATTTATTCCATGCGCCATATATTTTCTTGTACTAAAGTCTCTTCGGTTAGGATGCCTAAAGACAATTTTCAACTGTTCAGCATCAGATTTTTCAACTAAAATATTTGATGCAATGTAAGACAAAGCAAGATTATCTAAACAAAGTACTGCTAAAATTACGAATAAGGTCTCATCAAATGACCATCCTAATTTGCGATTCCTTTGACATTCATCAACTGCTGAGGTAGCTATTTTGTTAGTAATGATAGATAAGTATAGAAAAAATAAGGCAAAATTTTGATTGCACTCAGCTGAATCTTGTTCGAACATTTCTCAAAACGCGAAATCACTTTTCAAATTCGCACTCCAAAGCAAGCGTATGGCTGTGTGATATTCAATGCGAATTTCAGGACCTGTAACATATGCTATCTAACAGGCGAAGTTGAAAAATTAAAAAAAGTTGGGAATGAATCGAAATAAAATTTGTCGGTTTTGCACGAACAGCGATTTTTGAAGGTTGGCCTATATTGCTTTGTTCGACCTAGCGATGAGCAATATATTCATTTTTCGCTTATTGTGCAGTTACTTATCGTGCTCATAGAAGATATATTTATATAATGAGGTTATGTTAATTATTTTAATGCAATTCTAGTTAACATAGAAGTCATAAAAGCTTTAAATATTTACAAAGTATTCATGGCCTGATGTTAACATCCGGCCACAAACTGCTAAACCTATAAATGTTATGTTAGTTTAAGCAAAATTATTTAATTAAAATAGGTTACGACGAAACAGTTGTAGGTGCCATTTTTTCATTGTTTATGAAGAATGCTAAATGTTTTGTGTTGCAAATCGAAGAAGCGGCTGATTGTTATATTATCTTGCCCACGCTGAACATTGTGCATGAAGTAAACGAGACTGCTTAATTGGCCGAGAATGTGCGTGCTTATTCGTATATTTTACTTCTATTTGCGTAAATGCATGTCTTTCATCAATTTCTGATAAAATTTGTTTTATTTTGCACATTTTAAATTGACGACAAGAGAGATGACTTAGTGCAAACATGATTTGTTCTGAATTTGATTCAGATTTATAACTAAATTTTAACCAAAACAAGTATTGGTAAAAAAATTATTGACTGCAATTTTTTTTATAAAATGTTATTTTTCAAATAATAAAGAAAAAACCGTTTAGTTTTACGGTTTACATTTTCTTACTTATGTACCATTTAATCTATTCCACGCCAACAAATATATATATATATATATATATATATATATATATATATATATATACATTCGTGCTAAGCATCTTATCCTCATTAACTTAGAAACATCAATTATTTCTGTTTTGGAATTTAATAATTGTCTTTAGACATTTTTGTTGATCACATAAAAAAATATTTAATAATTTTCCGCACATATCTGCAGGATAAGGCACTACCTGCAATGAATGTTATTTTTGGTACGCTTACCAAATGCTTCTGTTAGGAATGTAAGTAATTTATGAAATGATGGTTTTTAACGAACTTCATCCGAGTCTATTCGAGGCTGAAAGGAATGTGGTGCTTGAAAAGTACAGGACATTGCCTTAATTCATACAGTATTCCAGATTCAATATTTGATTTGGTATTCTTGAAGGAAATATTAAAATATATCGAAAGCAGACATAGTCTGCACAGTGCACTCATTATCACAGTGCCTCCCAATTACCCAAAAGTAATAATTGTTATGCAATTTTTTATATTGAATAAGGAAATTTTGTTGAAAAGCATTTCAAAATCAAAAAGTGATGATATTTAAAGACTTTTATAAAACGAAAAACCATAAATTTTGAAGAAGATATGCCTTATAAATGACGACAAAATATACTTGGTTCATAATTAATTTATACCGACATTTATTATTCAAATTACAAATAAATTAATTCTAAGATACTTGAGAATAAAGCAAAATAAAATCTTACTTTCGTTTAAAATTTTGAAGTCCTTTTCATTGGAAAATGTACCGTGAATTAAGTAGAAGCTGGTTTTATACCATTTTTTAATGTTTTTTTGCGTAGTTGTGACTGATAAAGTCAAGTGAATAATGTAACTTTTTTGTTAAACATATAGTTTAGAATTTTTTTGAAAGCCAGCCTATCTATTATGCTATAATCTCGGTCTCTATTTACTACATATAAATCTCGGCCAACGGAACCAATACACGTCTCGTCTATGTCACTACTGGTATCAGTTTATTTATTTCCAACTACACCGACAAAACACAGACTATGTTATTTGGCTAAGCGCATTCTGCATCTCAAATCGGAAAATTATATATATATATATATATATATATATATATATATATATATATATATATATGTCAACGTTTGTTATGGCGTTGTGGCCGAGGAGTAAATTTATAATTCAAGTATGTATTAGGTATTGCAAACCTAGTAACAAATAAGTTCAGTTTTGACCAGAAGGATAAACCAAATAGAGCATGAACGGAAAGTATAATCTCATGCACATTTGTTTCGTGCTTGCTGGCGACTCATCAGTAGGAGCCGGCATTACGCCCTTTAACCACTATATATTTGAGTGAAGAAAGCTGGATAATAGGACGAACGTTCCCTGATTACCAAATATGTTCTGCAACAAAAGTTTGAAACCAGAATCTATTAGATGAGTTTTCTATCAAAGGAAAGATTCCTTCGCATCGAAATCCTTGGGACAAGCAATTGCCAATCAGTTGAGATTTTCTAGTAATTATCCTGATCGCATGGACCATGCAGCTTTCTGGTGTTAAATCTTATAATAATTCACATAAAATAATTACTTATAATGAATACGTGCCTCTATAATGAGTTTTTGATGCGCTGATTAACTAATAAGCCAGTAATATTTTCCACTCAGTATTTAAAAAAAAATACCGCTAAGTTGTATTTAGTTCTTTTAATTTCCAAAAATATAACGAGGAATAATTTCTTCGTCTGTGTATTTTCGGAATGAAAATGTTATGTTATTCGTTATAATAAGTTCGGAACGATTCCTTAATTTTGTATGGCTAAGTTGTGTATTTGGACAAAATAGGAATAATGTTCATTTTAAATCTGCTAGCTAAATTTCAAGAAATAATATAAATAATAATTTCATTTAATTTTCAATTGATTTTTATCAATTTTTGTGAAAATATTTTTCACTCTTAGAGATTTGTTTTCAAATTTATTTACTATATCTATTTATATTATCCCTAGTATATTTTTATGACAATAGAATTTACAGACTTTCGCTTCTAAAGCTCAGATCACTAATACTGGTGTAGCAACTTGCCTGTATTTAACGTTAAGAATCACACGGCATCTTTATCTTTTGATTAATCATATCTAACACTAATTTACTGTTCTTGAATATTGAAAGTGAGTACTCCAAATAGCAAACCATTAAGAAGTTCTAACTGGGACTCTAAATTGTGCGATAACACGTAAAACCGAATATATGTTTAAACGAAACATCTGAAGCATTCATGTCCAGAACGCAAAAATGCATAAGATAATTTTCACCTGTGTGGAATATTTTGTGGCTAGAAATTTACATGTCTTAAATATAGTGATATGAAATTCATATAAAAATGTGAGTGCTATTTCAATCAAAAATGTGTGCCTTAACATGATTAATAGATTTGTACTTTCCATAGTGTATACTGTACCTAATAAGTATTATTCAAACTGACGCGCTTCGAATTGACTGACATGTAATTATAACTCAACTTGAAAGCAGCTAATGAGCACAAAAATATATGCTTGTAGAAACTTTGTTTCAGGGTGTATAACTTACGCGAAAATTCACAAAAATGTTCCTAACGGAAAAAATACTTCATCTATTGTATACGATTTTTTCAAATGCTGCTATAATAAAAAAAATAATTAGGTGAAATTGAAGTCCAACACAATAAAGAGCAATAGTCGAGTATTCAAATGAAAACATTTAAAAATCATTTCAGATTTTCCTTTCAGAATGACCATTAAATGGTTTTATGAATCCAAATTATAAAATATTGTGAGAAATATGAATATATATATATATATATATATATATATATTGCAAGCAAATTAGCCCTTGCTAAATCATGACAGCGATGAATTCTCCACAGTACATGATGAGATTCCTATAACGAAACAACGTTCTAATGGATGAATGGCATTTATCATATACTTATACATATATATATATATATATATATATATATATATATATATCATAAATCTCTTACCATGATTAATTTTTCGATTAATTATCTCTCTGTATAAATATATATTTTCGTTATTAGAGTTGATTTTTAGACAATATCGCCAAGTCCTAACTTCAAGAGAAACATTTGCTTTAGAGAATTCTCTCATTTATTTAAACAAACAATTCTCTAAATGTGTAAACAAGTGTACCAAAATAAATTACATAAAGTCACGTCTCAGGGTTCTTGTGGAGACATTTCTAGACTAATTTGGATATTTTTTATCGTTACGTGTTTATCAGCGCATTTTGCCCACAAATAAGTTAAACTTAGGGCAAGCCATAACAGCATAACAATAAATAGATAGAAATATATAATTTAATTATTTTATTTATTCACAAACACGATATATATATATATATATATATATATATATATATATATATAATTGGTATAAAAGACCAACCAGACTAAATTTATAACTTATATTAAAATACCAATATGAGTGAACAATTTTGCGACTATTAAATGTAGTCGATCGTAATACTTTTAGTATGATTAATTTTACATCAAATTAACGCGATCATACTTTTCATTCGTGTTAGCATTTTAACGAAATGCAAATATAGCATACAGGTAAAACAACAAATGGTGGGAACCACGCTATAGTTGATCTTGTAAAATAATTCTTACGAAACATGATGTGGCATCTCGACTTATAGACATTACTCAGCCAGACTGTCGCTGTTTCGTATATCATAAACTGTCGTAGGCTGTTGTAAAGTTGCAGATAAACTTAAATATGGAGCCGGATGAACTACTTAACTTTTAGCAAAATACACGTTGGTTTGATGTCACGTCGTGGACATTCTTGTTACACATAGTTGCTCCGGACGAAATCGGTCTGTTAGATAATATGCCGTATTGCGATCATATGTAATGTATGATTACATATTTACTTATTTGAAGTCTTATAGCAAGATTTTGATTACATGTATATTATCAGAATAAACTAAATATTGCATCTGGTAGGAACTTCAATTAACCTGTTACGTCATTATTGGTGACTATCCAAATAATTTTTAGAATTTGCTACGGACGGGATACGAACATGGACAATTTTTCTTGCGAGTCTGCGAATTTAATCAATGCACCACCTGCGTGGCATACTAATCAATGGAAAGTCACATGTTTTATTCTTTCCGAATAAAATTCTGAATAGTACCAGAAGAGTTCGTCATACGTAGGAAAACGGCATACGAGGTGAATTTCTTAGGTTAACTGATGCGATATTTAGCTTATACTGCAATTGCACACATTATTAGAATGCCGCCAAATCGGTATGACATTTTGTGGTGGTTAAATAGAAGTTCTGTTTCAAAGAAAATCCAAAAAGGTACCACATGACTGAAAGGATAATAACAACATATAAATTAGTGCATAACCTCAAATTGAGTGTTGCATGATTCAAGGTTAGCGCAGTGGATAGAGTCGCAGACTCCGAAAAACAAATGGTCCGGCTCATATCCTACCAGTGGGAAATTCTGGACAGTAACTGAAGAGTTCTCAACTAGAACGGAACCGGTCTACTGGATGAATTTTCTTTGCTGCTTGGTGCAGTAATAAACTCATACTGACATTATACAACTATGAATATTTACACAATGTATGCATATATATATATATATATATATATATATATATATATATATATATATATATATATATATATATATATATATTTATAAATTATATAATTTCTGTAACTTAATAGAATAATGCAATATCAATGCTGAGATTTGTGTGTCGTTATAAAGGAAATTTTACTTAACATCTTGACATTAATTTTTATGTTTACTTCGTTATTAATTTCAAAATGTAATACATTACTTAGGCCTTGTTCTTGGGTCTATTAAATAGAAATTCTTTTTTTTTAATGAATAATCTACTTATGTCCAGGTTAGTTAGAGTCATCGATCGACAAATATGTTATTGGCTTAGAATGTACGTTTGGAATAGTTAGTAAATAACGCAAAATAATCTAAAAAGACGTTGATGTAATAAATAAATGTGTACTTGTTCGAATGTAAGGTCAATTCTTTCAGTTTTGTTTAGATTCCTGCTATTCTCTGCATTTGACTAACAAATTTGACCATTGCAGTAAATGTACTATGAACTTTTATGTACAACGTAACTGTTGTTAACATAACCAAAATAAATACTTATAAAAATTGTTCTACAATTGTAAGCTGTACAGCTCAGCCACGAAGTGTCAAAATCATTAATTTATTACGTTAGAACAGAAAACTTAATCAAACAGTAAAGGGTGATATTAAGTAGCATCGTTGTGTCAGTGGGTAAACACATATGTTGATAAAGCTCTAAAATTTGCTGATTGGCAAATTATAAATATGCAGACTTGTGTTGTACTACATTGCAAGAAGCAAGTATGGTTTCTCGAAAATTATATAAAATATAATTTTATAATGCCATGTCAAACTTGAGACGCACGCACACTAAAGACTTTTTATTAAAATCAAGGTTACGAACTTAATAAAAAAAATAAACAAATAATATTCAAACATTTGTTTTTATAAGTATGTATTAGGTGTTGCGAACCTAGTAACAAATTAGTTCAGTTGTGACCAGAAGGATAAACCAAAGGCAGCATGAACGGAAAGTATAATCTCATGCATATAAGCAAACAATTGTATCACATTGAAAAAAAATCATCCAGTAGACTGGTTTCGTCTAGTATTTGCCGCGAAGAGTTGCCAAAATAAGGCTAAAATGGTCTACTGAATGAATGGTCTTTTCCATATTATGCAATTCTTAGTTTATACTGACAAATGTATGTATATAATTGGATTAGTGTTTACATTAAGATTGCAGCTATGATTGAAATAATTGATTTAAGTGCTCGCGCAAACAATGTTCGCATAATTGTAAAAAAAACTACAAATGCAGTTCATCAATATATTATTCAAAATCCAGTTTGCGATTTTCAAGTAAACACCAATCCCGTTTTCTTTAACCGGTCGTCGAACAGCATAACAAAACTACTGTCAGTCACACATACTGAAGCGTCTCGAGATTCCGTGACCATCAGCAGAGTACAACAGCAAGCTGAGTAATGATGATCAAACCGCATTGCATATATATGAAATTCTCATTTCTGGTAGTCTTGCATACATGTACTTGACCATAAAAGTCGGCTGCACAATTTGTAATTAGTCACGAACATAAACGTTGTGCAGCTTTCGCCACACACACACACATATATATATATATATATATATATATATATATATATATATATATATGTATATATATATAGGTAATACAAGTAAACAATCAATGATTGCACGGGTGGTGGCATCAATTATTCAAAGCAAGTTTGCGAGCTTGATGTAAACACCAATCCCAGTGTAACTAACCTACCGTCAGTGATTGACGGCAGGTTTGAATAGCTTTTACCAGTACCTACGCAATCATTGATTGTTTAAATGTATTACCCATATATATTTGGCGAAAGCTGCAAAAAGGTAATGTTCGTGACAGAAGAAAAATAGTGCAGCAGAAATTTCCTGTTAAGTTAAATTTATGCGTATTTATGCATTGCGGTTGATCCTCGCCAATCAGTCTGCCGTCATACTCTGATGGTGATCATGGAAGTTTGAAACGCGAAAGTTCGTGTGATAAACGGTAGTTTTTATACGTTGTTAGACAACTGGTAAAATATAATAGGATTTCTGTTTACTTCAAGCTTACAAACTTCATTTGAATAACTGTTACCACCACCCGCGCAATTATTGGTTTTATCATTGCATTAACTATAAAATCTACATATGTAGAAAATCGGTAGTGAACTGCCGCGCGCATCTCGGTATGTCGTAGCACCTCAGGAGTCGCCTAAATGCTGCCAACATTGATATTCAGACTGAAATGTGCGTAGCAAAGTTTACGTGCGACTAAAAATTAGACTGTAATACTATTTTTTAAATGCATATATATATATATATATATATATATATATATATATATATAATGGAATACACATCTCACACTCGTCTAACCACAATCTGCTCATAGGGATGATGATGATAATGCAAAACCCTCAAAAACAAGGCAATAGTCACCCAATCAACCAAACAGACATGCGTTTATAATTTTGCTGAAAAAAATTATTGATAGTAATTTGGTCTAATGTTTTTGGATAGGTTTCGACGAAGCACTGACAATTTATAAATCAATTTTATTTTCTCTTACATTTAGTAAATGGGAATTAGTACTCATATATATATATATATATATATATATATATATATATATAGTACATAATATATTTCTTATTAGGAAGAAAACACGTTATTTACAAATTAGATGCTCATATTATAGTGAAATTATTTCGCTATATATATATATATATATATATATATATATATATATATATATATGTCGTCGGTATAATTTAACCATTGCATACGTTATCAGATTTAATATATCACATTGACCGGTCACACATAAATCAATTGCCAAACCCACCGCGGTCTGGGCTTCAACTGTGGCATATTTGAATCAGAGTCTTGAAACTCACACTCAAAATAATTGAAACCCCAAATTGCATTCAATTAAACTTTGTTTAACAACTTATACCTTTTTTCATCAGTTATTCCTATTTATGAGTTCGATTAAATATCGCTAGCGTTAAAATTGGATTTTTAATTTTTTAGCAGCGTAAACGTAAAATAGAATAATGTTGAAATGGCAGTTCAGAACCGAGACCTGTTTCACCCCTATTTTGAACTCATCAAAGAGTTTCCGGCAATACCATATTCAGTACTTGAATCAATGAGCATACGTTTATAAGTCTTGACACGTAACGATTACACCACTGGTGCAGAAAATTGTATGCAAGTTTTATTTATATACCAAGTTATATTCTGTATTTATTCTATTTATCAATTTATAATTGTATTCAATGCGCAAATTTGGCTGCGTATAATATTAGTTTTAACACTAAATCAAATGAAGTTTGCTTCTTGGCCATCGTAAATTTGACCATCATTAGATTAATTACAAATTTTTTGCGGAGGTAGTCTGATTGATAAACTCCACTAGCCATATTGCCACAGGTAGCAAAGGAACTTCATCCAGTAGATCGTATTTCCCAAAGCAAGGTACAGTTACTACGGCGTCTGTGATTCTATCTACTGCGCCACCCGTTCATATTTTTATATATGATTGTGTGTGTATTTGTGCGAACATATGTTTTAGTACAAGTTGCAATTTTTAGTTTATAATGTCGATTTTTAACATTATATGCTATTCATATTTTCCCTCAGAGTTCATATTATTCGAAAAATGTGCTTATCATGTAATTTTCGAGCTCTTGTGCTTACGTTCAATGTATGGTAAAGCTTAATTAGCATTCCTTTCAACCAATAAGCATGAAATTTACATAAACACGAGATTACACATTGGGTCATTGCAAATTTCGGCGTATAATACGATTACTATTTGGACTAAATAATTACTAGGTACCCTTATGCAATACATAAATGGTATATATATATATATATATATATATATATATATATATATATATATATATAAGCTCATCGTAGCCAAGACTATATAGATGCTACTAGTGTTGTGGTTGATTGTATATTTTTTATATTTATAACCCTTCAAATATTAACATTAATTAGCGACCTTGTTTTCAGCTAAAACTGAATTATTTACCCTGTAAGACCGCTTATATCTACTGGAGCAGAAGAATTTATTGATATTTGGCGAAAATCTTGTAGAAACATTAATTATATTAAAGCTCTATTAGCATGTGCAAGCGCATTTGGTTTTTCGTTTTTTACCTTGCCAAACAGTTGCATTATTATCATGAGTTTGGGGAAAACAATAAAATAAGCCTTGTTTGTCTATTGTTGGGCAAACATATCTATTCAGTGTAGTAAGTTGACTGCTTTACTAAAGATACTATATTATATATTGTGCAATCCTTCTTTTATTAAGACAATATTTAAATCCATCTTAGAAACACTTACCAGCAAATAGGCAAATAAAGAACATAATGTTTACATTTTTATACTATCTACCTAAGCCTGAAACTCGATTGTTAGGTGAATAAGTCCTAAATCTGATAAAGCGGAACAGTTCACATATGATTGTTTCTAAAGAATTTGAACAAAATCGCATTAAATTAGCTCATTTAATTTAACGCATTTCTAATATTATTCTGCTCTACGTCATAAAATGAACAAAAGTTATGTACATTAACTGAATGATTTATATTTGGTGATAGTTCACGTGTGATTACTTAGTCCATTGGGAGTAGTTGGTAGTAGAGCTATTACTATTTAAAAAATAAAAGATTATCCTACTGCTAGCTACTTAAAACAGACATCTGTTTACCTTTACGCAAACTTTGTGATTTAGTGCATTACAGACTAATTCAACATAAGGTAATCAATCATTTTCTGAAAAGGTCGACAATCGATTTCGAAGCTGCTTGTCAATAGACTCATGATCAATTTCGTTAACAGAAAAGTTATTAAATAAAGTTGCATAACTTTAATGTTTAATGCTAATATATATATCTTCTTTTATTTAAAGTCGCTGCCTATATAATCTTTGAGGTAAATGTAGAATACAAAAAATTAGTCAATTCTGGTACTTGAAAATTTTATTAAGTGTCATTATATTTGTAAAATTTGATGCAATTGCAGTGAATATTAAAATGCTTCGTTTAAATTTTAATAAAACATTCACGTGCTTCTACATTCTTTTGGAAAAATAACAAAATTATAAATTATTTTTATATTAAAAAAACAAAACTACTTCTGAAATTCTGTCTTTGGTTTTCGTTTGCATACATTCTGCATACAGTTTTTCCACACAGTAACTCATAATTCACCCTATTCCCATTAAAGTTTGCAAGAATTTTCCAATGAATCAATGTTAACATGATCAACACATACACATATGTTTGGTTGTACTTAGTAGCTGAATAACATTTGAAACAGGTATGCTCAATTATCTGTGCGAACCCAAAAGATTAGTGATATTTGATGCTTCAATGCTTTTCGCATAGACGTCGAATAAAATTTGTCGAAAGAATTATAAATTTTGTTAAATGCTAACTTAATAAGATATAGTATGTAAATAGGTAAGCCTTAATTGATTTGTAAGTACATGTGGCAGTATTTTGGAACAAATAATTTATAATAATTATTGTTTTAGTATTATATAATTATTTGTTTTGAGAAAAAATATAAAATAAAATAAGTAAATAAATTTATTTCATTGAATGTATGATTTATTTAATTGTTGATTTGTTATTTCCTTTCGCTAATTTGTCAAATATTGTCAAATATTCTATGCAGTTAATCCTATTCACAGTAATAATGCTTCAAATCTATAATAACATTAACATAAAAACATTATGGGAAAAGTCATTTTTTGGAAATCCTTGACCTCATATGTGTTTCTATTTATGTACTGTTGTTTTCTCTCCATTTCAATGAAGAGGTTGAAAGCTTAAAACATATATATATATATATATATATATATATATATATATATATAATAATCTGGCGAAGTAATAAAATGCAGGCTATTCTACACTTAATCATCAGTCATTAAGTCTTTAATGATTGAAATTTTTTGACTTTAGTGTGTCTTCGGATTTGTCTGTGCTAAAGCTTTTATCCAAGCTAGTATTGA
Source organism: Eudiplozoon nipponicum (assembly GCA_029291075.1). Taxonomy (NCBI): domain Eukaryota; kingdom Metazoa; phylum Platyhelminthes; class Monogenea; order Mazocraeidea; family Diplozoidae; genus Eudiplozoon; species Eudiplozoon nipponicum. Next base: position 54,039 of record JAQBSW010002860.1, read on the forward strand.
TTAAACATAAATAAGGTGAAATTTTGCGGTCTCTTAATTAATCAATAAAAATTCTATTTTCTTTGACTACGCTCGAACGATTCTTTTCATTTCATGTCAGTATTAATGTTATGCTGGATTGGATCACACTGCACTAATTAAATTTATGCTCTTTTGGCCACTGTGTTCAAATTATTGCGCGAAGCATCAGTTCACGATTTCTTGAATAGCGTGAATAATCTTATTTTGCTCTGGGCGGGGAAATTGCTCTGCTTGCTTGCGTTTCGCTCGAAAAGTAACAGTAAATAAATCGGTATTAGATTTATTTGAATGGATTTACTATACGGTGGGTAAACTCAACTAGTTCGAACCTGATACCGTCTGCTGTTGCATTATTCTACATCTTGTTATCCGTTTACTATGTTGTAGTCGTTTGGCTTGCTTCTACATTCCGTTTGTTTAGGTAAAATATGCACATCTCTTGTACGTGAAAGAAACTTCCACTAATTTGTTTTCTTTGCTGTTGCGCCGTCCAGTTGTGTGGTTTGGGTGACTCTTATACTGATTTATGTTTTATTCCGAGCATCGCGTTCGTCGTACCATTGTGGATCGTTTACCCTTCGAAGTTTGTTCATTCTTTCGTATTGTATCTATGCAAGCCGCACATTGCTTGTAATGTAAATTTTTAATATCAACTGTTTCCAACTGCAAACCCTGATTCATCATTTCAATCAAAAATCATTCACGTAGACAAATTTTAGAATACAAAACTTTTATTACCGGATTATATTATACATACTCGTTATTATTTAGCCCTAATAAAAGGAAGCCAGAAATTCGGCGGATGAGATCAAACTATAATTTATATTTCCATAGTCGTGTAACAAAAGAAAAAAGTACCTCAAAAATTAGTTGGCGCAAAACAATGAAGCGCACATTTATGCATTATTTGCAGCATTGTAGGTAAACTGTATGATTTTGAATTAAAAGCTCATGCTTTCGTTATGAGCCGCAATAACTCCAGTTATTCTGATGTCTTATCCAGTACGCAAAAATCTGTGATCTAGGAGACGACTGTGATTTCCCTGTCTTGTGCTATGTACCTGCTGAAGCAACAAATTATGTATAAAATATCTTGTTAATTTTTAAAGCTTAAAATTGCATTGTGTCGCAAATTTAATTACAGTTTGGGCCTGTCTGGATGAATTTCTAAATAAAATTGATACTAACGGATGGTCTGCAAAAGTAAAAACCATCAACTCAATCTTCACGACAATGGACTCAATCGGTCGACGTCTACCTCCGGTCCGCCATCTCACATTCACCTAGAAGCTCTGATACTTCATGGACTATCTCCAATTGATCTAGTCTAGTCAAATGGAACTTCGTTTCTATTGATTTTTCACCAGATTGAACTATCTTGATGTTAATGATAACTTTTCTCTTCCCCAACCCCTCCCCCTGCTATTAAATACTTTGCTAGTCACAATTCCACTCACCTCCACATATCCAACCCTTGATTTGTTATTTCAATGGTCGGGCCAGTTGGCCTTTGTTGCCAAATGAATGTATTAATATTATTATTATTATTAAAACTTGATAAACAAAGAAAATTAGACCTATTAGTTGTATGCAGGTCCAATGAACTTCATAATGCCGTGCACCAACTTATCACACTTTTACTTCATTCTCGTGATAGTGCATTCTATTTCAGAAGAACTACCAAATAGTAACGAAATCTTGGCATAAAACATCGATTTAATTTTCTAAAGCAATTTTTATGACTAAATATCTATTTAAATATATGCATGCATAAACTAAACATTGAATAATAAGTTAAATAAAATTCCTCCACTCTAATATATATATATATATATATATATATATATATATATATATATATATATATAACCTGTTAATTGGGTAAAATACATAAATTAAATTGTTTTTCTGAATCATGGGTTTATCATTAATAGCCACGGCCTTAATACGAACGTCGGCTAGAGTTGGTCCAAAATGAGGAACAGAACGCAAAAAATGTATTCTCAATGAAATAAATGTAGAAGAATTCTATATTTTGAACTTGTATATATTTAATGAAGCTTAATTCATATTGTAATGACTGTTACTTAAATAAAATATCACTTTCTCAAATAAAAATTGCAAAACTATTACTATTCGGTCCTTTGCATTGAATATATTTCTATCGTTTGTACTAACGTATTTTTGATTTTACAAGAAGGTTATCAAGCAGTTTGGATATGTGGATTAATAGAGATTCTGATTATAATAAATCAATTTTAAAATGATGAAATTTTTGGTAGCAAACATCATGTGTGTATGTTCAATAGACAATTTCCAAATATAACGTTCAACTATTAAATGGAAATTAGTGTTTATTTCCACTTCCAAGTGTTTTTGTCTGTTATGTGACTGTCAAAAATTACTTAGATGATATCAGACTATAGAGTAAAAAAACATTTTTAACAGCATAGGATAAGTTCTGCGAATATAACAATTAAACAGTGTGTGTGCGAAATTGGTAGCAGAGTGTGTTTTTTGCTTTATTTTACACCAAGTTTGGAAATGAAATGTTGGCTTGATCCTCGTGTTTAGAAAAATTCTTACAGCAAAGATGGTTAAAAATGTTTAAGGCGCGTTAATATTTATAACTAACTTTTCATATATATATCTCGAGATAAACACCTGTCCCATTATGTACATAATTTTTTCATTGTAAACTTAGTATTGCAAAATGCAGATAGGGCAAAGCATTCAGGAGACCGCTTTCGTCCTTATTGGGAACTCATCACGTACTGACCGGAATTTTTGTCGTGGACAGAGCTTGAACGTGGGTACGGCTACATCGGAATTTTTCGGCGGTAAATTTATGGAAAGTATGCGAGGATTTCCCAGTAATGATGAAACCGGTCTACTGCATAAATTGCCTTTTCTCCATTATTCAATGATGCGTTTATACTGACAAATGTATGTAGAAAGTGTGGCATGTGTTTATCTCAAAATCGTAACCTTGATTTCAGTTACTGTTTTCACCGCCCTCGTAACCAATGCTCATCTAAAGTTTATATATTTTGAGACGTGGAAATAGTTGCTTTTTATACGTACTGCAGGCAATTCTTGTCGATCGAAATTGTTTCAGTAGCACTCTCGTAAATTGTTCTTCTTCAATTTTGTATAATATTCGAATCAGCCATTCGGTTGTCCTCGTTACGATCCGCATCGTTTATAGTTGCTAGACACCAATATCACAAACACGAAAAATAAATAGTCAGTTGTTTTATGCCACTTTGGTTGTTCCTTGATTAGAACAATCACGGAATGGAACGATGGTAGCGGGCTGGACATGGCCATATATTATTCAAATGTGCTCTGTTAAATAGATGAAGTAAAACTAAAGTGATAATGAAGTCAAAACTGGAATAAATTAGATATTCACCATCAAGGTTAAATTAGAAAACCAAAATCTGTTGGATTCCAAGTTGAAAAGGAAAATTTGAAATGAGAGTCGCAGTTCAGTTTTTCAAAGGCATCTATGTACACTAAACATTTGATGACTGTACCTCAATTTTCCTTATTTCTTGGACGATGAACATAGTGGGCCGAAACGAGTCAGTAAAATTTGTTGATGTTAATTTACTCTATTTTAAGATTGAAAGTTTTTTAAAAGTATTTTATCCTTATGTACACATTGTAATTTGGATAATAGTGAGCAGACTTACATTAATTATCGGCAGTTCGCTCTCTCCTAATGAAATCAATTACTAATCATATTTTAGCTAAAGCCTATCGACATAATGGTATCTCTCTAAAGCTAATAAGGACTTAAACTTCATTTCCTATTAAACATATATAGACAAGTTTCTGCAAGATTTTGTGCGTTTTTTAAATGATAAATGATATGATTTACATAAGTTATTTTTTTAGCTTCATTCATTGCAGCACAAAATGAATTAATATACATGGTATTCATTGTACTTACTACAGACTAGTAGCTTGTCCTTTAAATTTTAATCACTATCAAATACACAATCTGCATATTATACCAAAATTAAAAACTAGTAAGCTAAGAATAATATCGCAATTGTATTCTATTTGTGTGGTCCAATTTGTGGCTGCGGGTTTTGTTAGGTTAGTTTAAAATTTCCTCCAAATATATTGCAGTTTGACAAAATATACAAAGGAAGTGATAAAAGCGATTTCTTCTAAATAATTTATTAACCCATCTATTTAACGTAATATTTAGTTTGTTCTAAGACAGTATTTTATTGTCAAGACAATTATTTTTAAACGCATTTTTATTTAGAATCAATATAGTCGTTTAAGATGTATTTCTGCTGCCTTCAAAGCAACCGTTCGTTCTTTAGCGGAAATTTAATTTTAAAAATAAAATTTTATGTACAGAATGATTAGTTTCCTGTTTTCGATCAAATGCTTTGACAAAAACAAAATTTTTCTCACATATTTAGATTAGAAACATCTACAAAAATATAATATTTTAAACTGAATTTTTGCTTCATTATTCTATGACGTAATTAAATTATATATTTAAATACTCAAATTAATTTTACATCTATTGAATAACAAACGCGTTAAAATGACTGTTAACCACTATAATTATTGCATTCGCGCACATATTTGGCGTTCTATAAATTAATTTGACCAAGATAGATGTTAACATAAAAATATATTACAATTTAGGTACATAATTAGAAATGAGCGCTGTTTACACATTAATGCACAAAACATAAAAAATTGAATACTATGTTCATATTTGCTTTGAAAGGAGTAGGAAATAATAATATTTAATAAGGATAGTTATTATTGAACAAAAAATTCACAAATAATTAGCTATTTTTTGCAAATGCTGTCAAATGACTGCTTTTTGAATTTTAATGTACCACGCAAAAATATTTTCGGTGCAATTAAATTGACGAATTTGTGTTCATTTGCTGGTAATTAACACTAGTGTAGTTCTTGCAAATCTAAAATAAATCCTACTTAGTAATTTAAACTTCATTCAACAAATTCCGTCAATAATTTGGAGAATTTATATATTTAGTAAAAATTAATTCTTTTAGAAATCAAATTCCAAATTATAAATAAAATTATCCTGAGAGCCTAGGCATATTCATGTGCATTTTGGCATCTTTCATTATCATAGTAGGTCAAAAATCTGCTAAACGGGGACAATATGACGTCTCTTCGTTTGCTCGAATGTATTTTTGCTGTTATTTGAACACTTTAAAAGTAATAATCATCTTCAAGCTGCAAACTGGATATTAATTATTTTGGACCAAACGCCAATATATAGTTTTTTTTAATTTAATGTAAAAATGAATGTATGTTTTTATGTGGCAAGTATTATAGAAGTAAAGTTAAAAAATCAAAATTTACTAGATCGATATGTTTTTCGTCAAATATTAGCACTCATATTAGGCTTTAAAATTCACGCAACATAAGTAAAATAGACGAAGCTATTTATTCACTTGAAAAATTTGACTATTTTAATTGCTTGAAAATACCAAATATTTCTATTATTAAAAGTCATTGATGCATGCATGAAGTATATTATACTGTCTATATTAGAGAATTCCAACGTTTGGCAACATTGTGATTAATAAAACGAATCAACACTTTACTTTTAAAATATTAATGACAGTTCTTACAGTTAACAATGATATTTAACATAAGTAGCCTTTACGTATAAAATTCTATTTTCGATTTTGTATACGTGGTATTGGAAAATTTGAGAATAAAGTTTACTTCGTTGGCTTTTGGTGTTTAAACTTCACTATCGCCCGTTTCCAACATAAAATTTGGGCCAGCTATTTATAGCTTCAGCCAATCTTTCAACCAGTAAGCCTTAATATATATGTGGCAACTTGTATTTATGTGGAAATAGGTATACAGCTCTCTCAACCTCTCTCTCTCTCTCTCTCAATCTCTCTATCTTTCTCTCCATCTATCTTTCTCCTTATATATATATATATATATATATATATACTTTTGTTTTGGTTATATTTATTCATTCTATTTTCAATGCCTAATCAAAATCAGAATTTATTTTCTTCGCAATACTTTTTATAATAAATTCTTTGAAATCACGTGAATTTCTGGATTGACACGTTTACACAACTTGATCAAATATGAAATTGATTCACAACATTCTTTAAATAATTCAATAAGTAGAGATATGTAAAAATGTTTCTATAAATTAAACTAGTGTCACAAGTACGTATTAATATACTTAAGTTATAGCATGTTATTTGGTAGTGTCGTATGTGTGTATATTCGAGAGTAAACATTTTAAAGGACATTATCTAGAGTATTTGTCTATCATCCGTTGCAGCATTTATCTGGTGCATTCGGCAACAAAAAATTATTTACATTTCGGAAACTACTAAAAATTGGACGCTCCACCTGTAGTTTATCCCACTTACGCAGTTGTACGTCTGTTTCCTCGTGCATTTATTCTTTAAACTTTTTTCGTGCAGCTTGCACAAATCTCCATTTTATGCTTAAGATGAGTTGAATAATGATAAAATATTTCCTTTTATTGATCTGATGTTCACAGATGAATATAACACCACCGTTGCATTACTTGGTGTTATCATGTTCGTAATCTTTCAGGTTTTACCCTTACTCGTGTTGTGTTCTTTCCAATAACTCTGAATAATAAGGGAATGCGGATTAGTAGCTAAAAAAATTATTGAATATCTAAACTAACTACATTATTCAATGAAAATCTTAATATTAACTTTTATTTCATCAAATTATGCTGATGAGTAAATCGAGAAATTCACACGAATTCATTATATATATATATATATACCATTAAATTATTTTCAATCGAAATCAATTTGCTTTTCTGTTAGAACTGCAGATTTTAAACGTATGTGTATGTAGATATCTACATATGAGATTCAATCGACCACACTTGAGGATATTGGTACTTATATCCATATTAATTGTTGTTAACTGAGCCCTTTCATGGTTATTTAAATTTAAATTTGTGATTTTTGCTTGATTTAAACAAGTTCCTTCGGTAATAATATATTTGTTTGACACGAAATCTCTATGGCAAACAATGTTCATATCAACTTGTAAACTGGTAATCCCAAATTTAAATAAGCATTTTTAGCTACAGGGTCAATTAAGACTAATTAGTAGGCACAGAATGTGCACATTTAAATCAAATGATAATGACAAGATAAGTGTGCCAAGTGACCTATTAACATATTAACATCCAACTAATAAGAATCAGTTGCAATCAGTTAACAGTACAAAAAATAATGTCTAATAATTTGACAATTTCCGGTGAATACTAGTCTGGTGTCTTACTAATCTATTACGCTCACTCTGGAGTTTGCCGACATCTTTCACTACATGGCAGATTGTCCTTAGGAAAAATCCATTATGCAATAAATTAAAATTAGTCAAATGTTACCTGAATATTGATTTATTGTAAATTATACTAATTGGTTAAATGTTCATTATTTGAAATATATTTTGCCGGGTACCATTTTTATATACGACTGCGCTTTTTCAGTATTTAGCTACATTATTTCGCTTACAATATATTTCGCAACAGAAAACGAGAGCGTCACAAAGCAGTCATTTGTTTTATGTCCCCCCCCCCGCCTTGCATCGAATTTGTCAAACAAATCCTGCCGAACAGGCAATAAATGAGAGGAAATCTGCAAGTGGTATTTCTTAGAAGGAACTGTAGCATTCAAACAACAGTCGTAAAATTAAATGCAAATCGAAACCTGGATTATCAAATTACATTAAAACGTTCCATACGCTATACAGGATTTCATCACAATGACCCGACAAACCACATTAGAAGTACAGGAAAGAAGAGGACGGATAATTACTTCTGTCCCTGGGATACGCCCGATTACTAAACAAGACATTTGCCAATTATTTTGATTTGTACAGCTCTTTAATGTAGAGACAAATTGACAAACGTGCGTTAATTAAATTCAAAGATCGCTATTCTAAGTTTTTTCGATATCTTTGGTTATTCGGCTAGTGGGAAAATTGCCTGCACGAATTTGTGCAATTTCGGGGGAAATACCTTTTCTTGTATTAAATAAGCACGGTGAAATAGATGTGTGTTGAGCTCGTAATGGACCAGGATAATGTACAAAATTCAGCTGTTTTATAATGGTGCAACTCGAGTTTCGCATTTCTATCTTACTGGTTGTTTACATATCAGTTGGAGCCAACACAATTCCACAAGCGTTATCCAGAATGCCTGAAGGCGTGGATCGAATTTCGCCTACCGTGCATAATGAAATTGCAATATTTCTCTTTATGTATTTAATTGGCAATTCTGCTTTTCTCCCACTAAAGGATAAATTTCTCTATCTTATTATGATATTAATTATCTTCTCCCAACTTTTCTCCGAATTTCGATATTCAGCGGCCTAATGTAAGACATATTTGAAAGTCGATTTTAAAAATGCTTTGTCAAGTTTTATTTTATTGGATTAAAAGAAAAGTATGCTAAATTTTAAATACAAAAAATATCCCTAGTTTGACCTTAAGGTAAATTGTTATACATAAACTTTATTAATAAATTTGTTATGCATTTTCTAAACCTGTCAGGCAACTCTCAAGAACCATTTACAGTAGCAAAAATGAACATGATTTTCAAACACTTTGGTTTTACAAATATATTATTTATTAAGTCCATTGTTTATGAGTATTACAAGCAGTATACCTTTATGAAAAAACTGATTAATTGAGAGCTTGTTTGCTGGAAATTAATGTCCAATTTGTTTCCTGAATACATAATAAGAAAAATATGCTTATTCAGGTATAGAAGCCACGGGTTTTCAATTGATTGTGTAAATAAGAAATAGTTTAACTTGAAGCTTTATCTGTGTTTATTTGAAACACTCGTATAAGTAACTAAGTTAATTGCGTGTTCACTTGTGTATGTTCTCGAGTACGTGGTTCTATACGGATAAGTATCAATATCACTGTAAATCCAAATTTTTTGGACTCTATCATTCAGAAATTCTGTTTTTACTAGGCTTTCACTTCTTTCCTTTTGCTTGTAAAAGTCTTTTTTACCGTATGTTGTACATTGTTTAATATGTTAATGAGTTTTGCTTTGATTACTCTGATAACATAGCATGGTTTTTCATATAAAGTTCTTTATAATAAACTAGAAGTATCATTCATTAACATTCAAAAATTCCATTAACAGGATGTTGTACTCAACAAGTCACTAATCACCAAAAAAAAATAATATTTTAGTACAATTTAACAATAATTGATTGCGCGGGAGGTGGTAAAAATTCTTTAAATCACGTTTGCGAGCTTGAAGTAAACACCAACCCTATTGTATTTAACCAGTCGTCGAACAACATAACAAAACTATCGCCAGCCGCAACGCACTGACGCGTTTCGGCCTTCCATGATCATCATCAGAGTACGACGGCAAACTGACTATCGAGGATCAAACCGCATTGAATATATATGGAAATCAAAGATAGATATGCGGCTCTCACCTCTAGCAATTTCGCATACACTAAACTTGACTGGAAATGTTGGCCGCATAATTTCTATGCAGTCACAGACATTAACTGTTTGCAGCTTTCGCCACATATACATATATAGGCAATATAATTTAACAATAATTGATTGCGCGGGTGGTGGTAAAAATTCTTTAAATCAAGTTTGCGAGCTTGAAGTAAACACCAACTCTATTATGTTTATCCAGTACTCGGCTAATCACCATCATTCACCCTACCACTATCAACAAAGTTTCAATCATTCATTATATGACTTTTAAGTCCATTCCATATACACCAATCTCATTATAACTCATCTGACGCACAACAGGGCAAAACTACCTTCAGTCACACGTTCTTTAAGTTTTCAAACTTCCGTGATCATAAGCAAAGCACGATGGAAAATGAACTACGAGAATTAACCCTCAAAGCAAATGTCATTTATGAAATATGAGATATGTGGATCACATCCCATATTGTCCCGTAATAATTGTACTTAACTGGAATATTTGGTTGTACAGTTCCTTCGAAGCCACTATTATAGCATTTTTAATTTGCCACTAAACAAACCCAAGTTGTCCAGTTTAACAGGAATTGATTGCGCGGGTGGTGATAATAATTTATTAATTCTGATTTGTGATCCTCAGTTTAACATCAATTCCATTGTATATAACCAATCGCACAACTTAGCAAAACAATCGTGATTCACACATACAGAAGCTAAAGTCGACACAATGACTGACGTTTGTTTTGCCATGTTGTATAATGTTATATATAAAATAAGTTCGTTGTATTGTATTAGCTCAATCTAGTGACTGGCCAATAAGCACAAAACGAGTGTGTTCATATGAGTATGACATTCTTCATACCGAATTTAGCTTGAACCTCTGGCTGAATTTGGAATAATGTTCTAAAAGCTAAGCTACACCTTATATTTAACTGCATATATATATATATATATATATATATATATATATATATATGTCATCAACAAGCAAGAAAATTTAAATATTCAGTTTATTATGATTTTAACTTAAGTAAGCAAAAATCTTCTTTAGAAATATTATGAAACACCGAAACTAGCATAATAATGAATGGAGGTTTGCTTTGAGACATTGGCAGAAATCATAACGATAGAAAGCATTTTTTCCATAAGGTAGCCACGAAAGCGAAATCTGCTTTGAACTCAAACCATCAACAGAAAAGTAGCCTAAATTTCTTTCATAACTTAATTATACCCTGACAATCCTATTCTTCAATAGACAGACACAAGCCAACTCACCATAACAGGTCAACGCGTAATATCCGCACAATACTCGTAAGACTGCTACAACAAACTATATATATATATATATATATATATATATATATATATATATATATATATATATATATATATATATATATATATATATGAATAAGGATATAATCAAACTTGTACTCGGTCATTCAATAAATTGCAAACCCATGAAAGTTATGACTAAAGAAATTTATTCGTGTCGTTAATTATTTACGAAATAAATTTGCCTGTGTTTTGCAACTATTCCTTATGCATGCATAATTTCGCCTCCTTGACTTCATTGTAGAAATATATGCATAGATGCGAAATGTTGTGCATGTATATAATTTGGTATACTCATAAACATTCAGAATTGTAAGAGAGCAAATATGGTTTTCATTCATAGCCGTGTATTTGACATTAAGCAATTAAATAACTGAATTGATAGAGGTATCCCATTAAATTATTTTGTCCGTTTTTTGTGGTTATTTTCGCGTTTCGTCACAAAAAGGAGCGCACATTTTGACGAATGAAGCCGCCTGAGCTGACCAAAATTTTATCCTAAATACAATATAAAATTTATTTTAAAGCTGATATATACACCATATCTAAACAGGGCACTTGTTTTTCGTCAATACTCAAGTCAACCGAATAAAAAAATAAATTACACGTATTAATTTCATAATTATTAAGCGTTCAACGTATTTCTAGAGAACCATGACGCGTTTATTTCCATTTACGGTAGTTCAGCTCAATCAAACAAACCGAAAGGAATAACTGTTTAAATCACTTTTACGAGATTCGTATAAACACCAATCCAATTAAATATACATTTTCCAGTACAAACTAAGCGTTGTACAGTGCAGACAATGCAATTCAAGCAGTAGACCCTTTTTGTCCTTATTGGGAGCTCATCAAGTACTATCGGCGGCAAATTTTTGATAGTGCTTTCACTAAATATATTCAAATCAATTTCAATAATCAATATTTCACACAATTCCTTTGGGTTGTGCTAGACACTTGTTTAGGGTTTCCACTAGCTGACGTCTACAAATTCCATCCTAAAAAAACTGGAACCACTTGGAAAATTACATCTACGCATATCTAAAATGTGTTGAGGATACTTTCAGAAAAATAAATGACATTCTCATAATTTATACATTTATTCCATCTCAATGCCTTCTACTTTCAAAAATTGACTGTATAAAACAACAGATATCGCAGTCAAGTTGAAGTCCTAATAAAAAGGGTGTTTTGTATTCCTGCTTTATAACACACGATTTAAATCTAAACTAAAATAGCAAATACCAAAAAATGACAGAAATGCATTCTAAATGTGACAAAATATTAATATGGTAAGTAGTTCAAAACTAGTTGGACGGAAAATTAATAGTTGGAAGAATAAATCATCATCACGCAGAACAAATGTACGTCTAGTAAAAGGTTAGTTCAAATCGCACGAGAAGGATAAACCCAAGTCAGCTTGAACAGCGAGCATAAGCTCATGTGCGTATTGGTTACTTATCATTAAGAGCCGATGTTACGCATATACCCAATACTACTGGTATATTCATGCATAAAGGAAATTGTGCTACCCAATTTTCCCAAATTCCTCATCCATATATATATATATATATATATATATATATATATATATATATATATATATAGGGGGTTAAGGCTTAATTCCGGCTCGTATTGATGAGTCATCGGTAAGCATGAAACGAATGTGCATACGAGATTATACCATTAGTTCATGCTGACTTCGGTTTAACCTTCTGGTCCTATTTGAATTATTTTTTTAATAGGTGCGTAAAACCTAATTTAAAACTGCATCTACATTAGGTTTCCGCCTCAAACACTATCTATCTATTTTATTGTGGCCTATATGTCCAAAGTAACTTTATACAGTATTGACATTTTTTTCTAAAATAACCTCTTCGCAATGCGGGAAGGCAGTTGGCAATATAAAGACGAGAATATAATACTTAAAATGTAGTTAGAAATTCATTTCATTCATCGTACTGATCTAAATTATTATTCTCGCTCTTTCATGAGAGTTAACGGTTACCTCGATTAATTGTTTTCATTTAGTAAAGAAGTTCAGAACAGAGCTCACTAAACTAGTGCAAATATGTGTTCATCCGAGAAGAAATTCTCTTTGTTCATGAAGTGTAAATTAAGGAGAATTAATTTTCAAATAAGTTAAAGACTCACCTGGAGCATACTCCGTTGAGAAACTGTCGAACGCAAATATCACAAAGAGACAAGGCGGGCTTGCTATTAATGTAAGCTACTGTTTAAATCGAGTTTGTTTGAGGTTACTTTACGAGCACTTTAATAAGCCAAACATACAATAAATATATCTGAACGCAGATGCAAATTTGCTGACTTAAAGAATTCGCATGACCATATACAATTTTCTAGATGAGTTACGTTTAACATATTGCTTATTAAAAATTTGTAGGATTCGGCTAATATTTAGGTTTAATGACTAGTGTAATTTGCAGGACAAGCTGATATGAAAACGAACATTAGTTGTGCGGGCGGTGATAACATTTACTATAATCAAGGTTGCGAAATTGATATAAACACCTGACCCAATAAGTAGTTACATTTGTCAGTATAAATAAAGAATTGTATAGTGTAGAAAAGGCAATTCATTCAGCAGACCTTTTTCGTCCTTATTAGGAACTCATCACGTACTGGCCAGAATTGGCCATGGACAGGACTCGAACCTGGGCATGTCTGCACCAGATTCCGAAGCAGATGTGCCCAGATTCGAGCCCTGTCCGCAGCAAATTCTGGCCAGTACGTGATGAGTTCCAATAAAGACGAAACCGGTCTACTGAATGAATTGTCTTTTCTACACTATACAATTCTTAGTTTATACTGACAAAAGTATCTATTTAACGGGTCGGATGCTTATATTAAGCTGATATGAAGTCGTTTAGGATGTTTAGAGTTGAGGGATGAGCTACCAATTAGCGCTAACTCTAGTTTGCATTACATTTTAACAATAATTGATTGCGCACGAGGTGGTAAAAATTCTTTAAATCAAGTTTGCAAGCCTGAAGTAAATATTACACCCATTGTATTTAACCAGTCGTCGAACAACATAACAAAACTACCGCCAGCCGCAAAGCACTGACTATCGAGGATCAAACCGCATTGACTTTATATGGAAATCAAATTTAAATATGCTGCTCTCACCTGTAGCAGTCTCGCATTCATTGAACTTGACTGGAAATGTCGGCTGCGCAATTTCTATGCAGACACGAACATTAACTCTTTGCAGCTTTCGCCACATATACATATATATAGGCAATACAATTTATTTTTCATTGTCCAAATAATCTAACACTTAGCCCATGTTCACATGAAAACTTCTGTATGAGCCCACAGTTTGTCATTAGGTCAATTCAAATATTTGGCCATGAGCCGTGTTGTAAGCCGCCACGATATTGCGCAGCTGCGTTGTTCATTTATTTTTAAGCGTTACCATAACAAGTGTTGGACGGAAAACATATTACCTAGTTTGCATGCCCCCATTTAAGGTTGCAGGGTGATATTTGCGTAGACCTAAAGTCTATCGCATTTTGCTATAAATTAGGCGGTACGCGATCTCATCGGACAATTGCGCACATTATTTTCGTTTAAAAATTTTGTTACTCAGGTCACTAGTAGCTCTGTTTTGTAACAGAACACAAAAGCATACTTGGCTGGAACTCAGAAAGTGTTCAGTCTAATCTTATCATCTGGTAAGATCGGAATAAAATAAGAAGCATATTTCTGATTGCAGATATTCAAATGAATTTAAATATATCAGGCTAAAAGAAACGAACTTGCTCGCATGGGCCTATTCTTGCCTAATAATCACGAAACAATATTTAATGGAATGTCTTTATTGATGGTTTATACACGCATTTGTAAACAGCAGCAATACGCGGTTAGGTGAGTATTTCTTTTCATTAATCGTAAAGCAATCATATTCTTTACTCACCTAAAGTGGATTTTTTACAATTTAACTTAATAACTCATTGTCAATCCAGAGGATATCGTTGAATCTGAACCAACGTTTACTGACTGGGTTGTCAGATGTCAATTGTACCGAAAGTAAAAGACCTCATTGTTGGAATGGAGCAGAAAGTAATACTCCCAGATATCAGAAGAGATGGTGCTGATAGTTTGCTCGCTGGTATGCGTCAAAAAACAATAAAAATTCAGAGAAAACAGTGAAAATACTTTATTGATTTCTGTCTGCGTCGTAAAAAAATCATTGATTAGGCCTACAGCTTAGCTTCACAGTTATTCCAAGGTTGCCACAACAGCCTAAATTTTACACTTTGATTTTGGCAAACTGTAATTGACAAATATAAGCAGGCCTTCTTATATACATGCAAAATGTATAAGTATACTTCGCACGTGAATAAAATATTATATATATATATATATATATATATATATATATATATATATATATATATATATATATATATATATATAAAGATCTGAAATCTATTTGATTTGCTGATACATTTGTGTAAAATAAAACAAATCCAAAGAGATTTAAATGGTTAAAACTGAAACAAATACCACAGGATTGAGGATAAGCGATATTTTTTTAAATTAATATAGATCACACACATATAACAGAATCTTTCCATTAGAATTTAATGATATATATATATATATATATATATATATATATATATAAGATTAGAAGCAATAGAATTTTAAGGTGGTATAACTTGCGCGAATTACTTTACAAAGCACTCTTGCAAGGACTACCAAATAGTATGGTAAACATGACAATAGTTTACTACGTAAGCAATTAAAGCAAACGTTATTATTAATTATTATTATTTACTTTAACTAATAGTTTAAATTACTCTGGGATTTTATGAATTTGATTGGACATAAAAGCTATATATATATATATATATATATATATATATATATATATATATATATATATATATATGTGTGTGTGTGTGTGTGTGCGTGTTTGTTTACATATCATTAAACCTCTGTAGAAAAATATTTATATTATTTATGTCGCTATTGTTCTTTTATCTCGAACATTCAACGCAATGGTTACTTAGGAGACTAATTTTTGGACCATGGCGATCGTATGCCAGTCATAATTATATCAG
>JAQBSW010002860.1:72500-94334 GCA_029291075.1 Eudiplozoon nipponicum
AAAGCTAAACAATTAAACAATTATTGATTGCGCTGGTGGTGGAAACAATTCTTTAAATCAAGTTTGCGAGCTTGACTCATAGAAATTGTGCAGCCGACATTTCCAGTCAAATTCAATTTATACGTAACTGCAAGAGATGACAGCCGCATGTCTAATTTTGCCTTCCATATATATTCAATGCGGTTTGATCCTCGATAGTCAGTTTGCCATCGTACACTGATGATAATCATGGAAGATCGAAACGCGTCAGTGCGTGCGATTGGCGTAGCTTTACTATGTTGTCCAACGACTGGTAAAATACAATTGGATTGGAGTTTATTTCAAGCTCGCAAACTTGATTTCAATTAATTCACACTGAATATTTAGACGTGTACGAGAGAAACATATAAAGGAGAAAACAGACAAACACCGGAGAAATAAACGTAAAACTAATTTAGAAAGTTATCCATCAGTGAGGTATCATAGCAAGAGAAGAAAACGCGCAAACATATTTTCATCGCAGCCACCTTCATTTGACGTAGGATTTACTCTTTCATCCAATAAAATTCCACAAAATATGTTAAACTATGATCTACCATGCTTACAAACACAGACACACATTTTTATCAATCCTTATGATGTTTCAAACAATTTCTATCTACCGATTTACAGTGGCTTCTCTTTTAAATATTAAAATATTCTCTTTCATCTGCATGTTTTTTAGAAATTCAATTTAAACCAGTTTTAAATAATATTAAGATTAGTTTACAAAGTTTGAATGAGCACAGAGACAGAGATCTAATTCCGATAGTTGGAATAAATTTCAGCATAAAATATTTTCTTATCGAAAAGACTTTTTAGTTTTTTCTTCCGCACTGATATTTGTATAAATGAAAATATAATTACAACAAAAATAAATGGTTGATTATAAAGTTGTAGGCCGGACTGAACAATTACTTTAAAAGTGAATTCTAGAGCATTTTAGATGAAGCTCAATTGGTAAACTAGAGATTGTTTAGGTAATAAAAAGGCAAATCGTTTTTAAAAATCAGTCATATTTCCAGATTTTTCTCAAAGCAAATTCGAAAAAATAATTGCAGCGGAAGCTGTTATATAAAGCATCATTAATTCTTAGTTAAATAAATAAAGTTTATACCTACATGATTTGAATTTATACTGGCGAAATTGCTGTGTTTGTTTTTGTGTATGCGTACGTACCATAGCATGTTCATTTCGTATTTCTCGTTCTTTTTTCATTTATATTTCGATTAAATAAATTAAGCAACGATTAAGTAAAGCATACATAGGCTCTTTTAAAGATGCCATCTTTAATAAAATTAACGAAAATCGACCTGCCCGACAGTTAATAACTCGAATGAAAAAACATTTTAACTAAAACACTTTTTCAAGTCAATTGGTGATTGCACGTCTGTAATTGCGCAGAATATCATTTATACCACGTACGGATGTTCTCCAGACGTGACATTTAAGATAACAGAAATTGAAAAGTCAGAGAAAAAGCTCTGTGGATAAACAAACTTTAGCCTGATTTGCGCTAATTGAAAAGGAGTGTTCAGGCATTGAGCTTTAAATAGGGATGACTCACACAATTGATTATTTGTTATCTTATTTCGCACTATCTGCATGTTTAAATGTTCTGTTTCTTTTTCGTTTCAATATATTATATATATATATATATATATATATATATATATATATATATATATATATATATAATAGTTCATTCATTGGTATTTGAGGAGGAATCTTGAAAGAAATAGTTCTGGTTTCTGATAAAATATATTTTCATCCTTCTACATAGAAAGGTTACTATAAAGATATGTAGGCCGATTTCTCTTAATAGTATTTATTAACATTTTGCATCCCTAAATAAATATTAATTCAATCATGTTCCAAATTATAGTATACAACTTCTCTTTTAAATTGTATAGATCTTACAAATATCAATTAAATGTTTTTAATTTCTAATGTTAAATTCGTGTAAATTTATCATATTTTTAATTCTATTAGTAAATACCACATACTATTTTGTGCAAAAAAACAATTTTAACTGAATTGCAAAAAGTTTCTTTTTATAAATTTTCTTAAAAACTTGATTTATACGTTGAATGGTTTAAATTGAGGAATGCTTCAGTCGAGAACAGAACACATTGTGAAACATTCAACAGACTCATATATTTCAGATATGTAACTTGGTATTGAAATATTTGATAGGATTATTTAAATGTACTTATTTTTCTCTGTTGTTGCCGTGAAAATATAGCCATACAATGGGATTTTGAGATGGCGTGTAAAAACATTCCATTTAATTTTTATATAAATAATATTAATAACAATAATCATCATTTTGATGAACTTTATGAAATATTGCCAATACATTTATCAAGAAACTAATTTAACTTGACAAGTTTCTCTGTAGAAAATAAAACTTCCTTCCACAACCAATTAGGCACAATTTAGCCTAAAACAACTAAGCTATCGATTGTCTGACTAGAAATTTCTTTAATCTTTTGTCAATAGGTAAATAATACTTTAAGTTAATAAGCAAATATATTATAATCTGAGCGTGCTGTTCATTGCACAACGTCTGATAACTATACACAACCAAGCTTAAATTATATAGAATTTATGCCAATTTAATGTTCATTTGTTACCATTCGATTTGGCATATTATTTCATTGGGAATTCAGCTTTCGTTAAACAATAAGGATTTTAGCCGTGAATAACCGATTTTCACAAACTTTTCGATGAACTAAATTGCTAAAATATACGACAAACTGAAAGGACGAATCAGTTAAATGATGATGGAGTCATAATATGTGGTATAGTTCAAACCTTCAACATTTTAACTTTTCTATATTCCTACCTATTGTGATTCATAATATAATGGGGATGGGGGTAGACTAACACCTACAAATATGATAGCCGTTGACATTCTAAACGAAAATTATGACGTAAATTTAATACACAAAATTGAAATTGAATACTTTTCTCATAAATTTAAGAATATTTTTAAGTATATTTATAAAAGATTTTTCTTCAATATGTTCAGAGTGCGAATATATCACTGGTCAATCAAGCAGCTGAACATATATTTATGTACGTGAGATAAGACTAAGTAAGTAAATACTAGATTTTTTTAATCTTGGATGCGAGTGTAGTAAACTTTACGTACTGTACTGTTTATGTCATTGTACGTGAGTTTAAAAATTTGACCGTCGGAAAAAAATGATAAATAGATTGTTAAGCTATTTCAAATATAACTAGGCGGCATATTCATACCAAACGGATTTTAAGAAAGAAAACGACTTCACTGTGAAAACTTACATCGCTTTCGCATAAAAACTGCATAAGTGACGACAACTATACAACTTCGCAAAAGTCGGTTGGCGACGAATTGTTTCATTCTTGCCAGTATGATGATGAAATCAAGGGAAGTCAAGCTGCCTGATTACAGACGAATTTTTGCAGTAAATTTGATTGAAACGCTGCTCTTTGCTCGTATGCTTTTGATTTAGACGGGTGGTTTAGGCGCAATAGATGAGATGAGGCTGGTTTCGTAAGGCCAACAATGTTAATATCAACTGATTTATGTTCAAAAGTTCCCCAAAATTACGGAAAGTAAT
The DNA here is from genome assembly GCA_029291075.1 of Eudiplozoon nipponicum. NCBI lineage: Eukaryota > Metazoa > Platyhelminthes > Monogenea > Mazocraeidea > Diplozoidae > Eudiplozoon > Eudiplozoon nipponicum. The sequence goes on from JAQBSW010002860.1 coordinate 76,127, forward strand.
TACAAAGCAAAATAAATTTTTCTTAAATACATTATTGGACGCATCATTAGGCGATTTTAATGGAAAAAATATGAAAATTGAATGAAATTGAAGTCTCGTAGGAGATGTGTTCTTGTCAAAGCTTAATTTGTAATTTGTGCATGAAAATATACAGATTCAATCAAACGGTGGCAAATTTCACTTGTTCTATTTACTACACGACAAATATCTATGCTTATTTCTCAGAAAATGCCGAAATTTGTTGTAATAGATTTGTTCGCCTAAAAACACTCTTCTTTGAATATTTTCTGCTCAATTGAAAAGAAACCTCATAAAATGCGTGTTCACAAAGTGTTGTAAAGCGTGCTTCAATTGCTCGCTTGCTATATTCCTTGTTTTAATGTGTCATGGTTATTTGAAATACGTGAAAACGGTAACATTAATGGAAATCCTCACTTATCTGCTTATAGTTTCGCTCAATTTTGGAATTAAATGAACATTCCCTTTGAAAGTAAACACTTTAATTCGAAGACACATTTATTTATTTTTATCACAGGCAGTTTAGATAGGGCAAGATTTTTCAGTCATTTCTTCTCACGTGTACGCAATGCAGCATATATATGTAAAACTGCGGCAGTATCATTTTACAAATTTATCAATATATTTGTTTTGGTATAGATATGTCTTTGCAAACTGGCTCCACTACTCCGCTCTGTGACATATTAACAAAATATTTAATGAAATTCTATTCTTCTGCGTATAAGTTTAATGTTTCAAATAGTTAGTCGTGAAAAATGTCCGCATCACTCTTGCTGAATAGCTTATTAAGAGTATTTTTATCTCAAAAGGAACGGGAGCAAAGCATCAAATACCATGCGAAACTTTTGTCAAAATGTCGGTCTAGGCAAATGAAAAAATGGAAATAACAATGCAAACTGACAAGTTTTGCCGACAACTAAAGCAGAGTTATAAATAACGCGCAAACAATTATAAAGTAGTATTTAATTATTCTATTCTGTTATTTATCCTCCGTAAAACTTATTTTGTTAATGCACAGTTTAACTTTTAAAATGCTTGCCTTCGTTTATTTGACCGCTCATAATTCCGTTTATATTCGCATACGTTGCATAGCAGATGGAAATTAGCAAGCAATAATTCTTTTTAACTAAATATTTAAAAATTAATTTAATAATCTGTGCAAATTTATCTGTGTGAATTTTGGTTTAGTTGGCAATATAGCACTGTGTGTATTCAAAATTACCTAAAGGATAATCTGATCTTATCCACAGTTTAATTCAAATTAAAATAGCATATGCAATCTTTTGTTCAAGTCGAGGTTACATATTTGAAATGAACACCAACCTCATTACAAAAAGTCGAGAAACCTAGATGAACCATCGTAAGCCTCACCCACTCAAAAGCTTCAATTTTGGTAATCTTAAGCACATAAAGCCAAAAAAATTATCGAGGATCAAACTCCAATGCAAATAATATATATATATATATATATATATATATATATATATATATATATATATATAATTTTTCGGAATGTTGTCTTTCGAGTCCATTTCTTCCGCAATTTAGTTTTGTGTACTTAGCAACGGCGCGGGTGCGTATTGCATTGTTGAATGGTAATATTGTTTAGAAATTTCTCCGTTCGTATTTGAAGCTGGGTTTTTCCCTTTCAGTTCGTTGACAATGCAATCAAATTTTTTGTTGAGTCTGGTCGAGAGGGGGTTTTGATTTTGCCTGCATGCTAGTAAATTGTTGTTGGGTTTTTTATACGTGGACAGTCGATTAGAATACCGTGTTGAATAAACTTTTGAATATTTAGGTTAGGTTTTTGTTGTTTTGCATAAAGAGCTTCAGAAATACATACTAATTTTTCTGGTTTTGCTTTATGTATAATTGAGAAATTTGTCAAATTGACTGGGTGCCCTGTTTCCAATATATATGATTGGAAATAGCTCATTTTCCTGACGGTGCCAAGCATTTTTAATCAATTTCTGCTGTCTTTGGTTTATCCTTCTGGTCACAACTGAACTAATTTTTTACTAGGTTCGCAACACCTAATACATACTTTTGCGATAGATGTTGCTGGATTCTGTTGATAAATTGCTTCTTCATAGTCCAATTAATGTGTTACGCACATACATGAGAATTTGTAGACTATGAATGATATATATATATATATATATATATATATATATATATATATATATATATATATATATATATATATATATAAGTAAAACCCATATTTCGACAGAAAAAGAAAGGCTTATTTAACCAAAAATAATTCTTTTAATTCAATGTTTCATTTGCTCTGAAATATACAAATATTAAATTTCACTACTCTGAACATATATCTTTCAAAACAATACTTCCATCCTTTCGTATATTCGGTAAAATCACCTGATTCTTTGCATTTAATCATCCTCAAAATTCAATAAATCGCTTGTTTCTATAATAAAATTTATTGATTTCTTTGCCAAACGAGGATGCGTATAATATTTTTTAAAGCATATTAAAAGAGGCACTAAGGTAGAGGAATTTAACATGTTCTTTGATAATCTGTGCAAATATATTTATGTATGCCTGTGGAAACAATTTACGGTAGTTCATTTAAGTATTTTCCGAGATTAAAAACACTTATGGTCGGATCCATTCGCTTGCATCAATATTCTGACTATGCGTAATCTTCTTCTTCTTTAGCACTTCGTATTTACTTCACCAATCCTAAGCAGTTGTACGCTTATTCTATGAGCATGTGTATGTTTCTGCTTAGGCCCAAGACTACGAGTATCATTTAAGTTTGGTGTGTGTAAATATCATTATACTGCATTGTGTGAGACATCTGATAAAGATGGCTTGTCTAATGATGACGTACGTCGAATATTTCATGTGTACACATGCGAGGATTAAGATAGGGTAGTCCGCGGCAAATTCAAGTCAGTTAGTGCCTTTTCTACGTTACAAAATGCTTAGTTTATGCTTAAAAATACATGTGCATAACGGGTCAGATGTTTGTATCAAAATCGTAACCTTGATTTAAATAATTGTTATCACCGCCCACTGAAGCGATGTTCGTCTAATGCAACATCAGTTCCCTGTGTAGCATATTTTTTGTTCAATAATGTTAGGCTGCTGATAGGTTGTTGGAACTTCAGTTCTAAAGACATGTCATATAGGCTCTACATGAAAGAAAGGCTACCCAAGAAACATTAGCTAATATATAGCTAAATATTTGTGTAGTGGGCGACAGGGTGACCCAGTGGTTAGAGCACTAGATTCTAAAGTAGATGTGCCCACGTTCGAGTCCTTCCTGCGGCAAATTTTGGCCAGAGTGTGATGAGATCCCAATAAAGGGGAAACCGGTCAACTGTATGAAATTCCTTTTCTACACTATACAATTATTAGTTTATACTGACGAATGAACGTATGTAATTGATTTTGTGTTATAAATCAAGATAGCTAATATGATTTAAGTAATTGTCATCACCGCTTGCGTAACCAATGTATGTTTATGTATTAGATGTTTTTCTGATTTTATCCCGTAAAACACTGTAACCTTTGACCTTTAACCAGTTTTGAATGTGTTGGCGCACATTTACTACAAATAATGGCCGATTGATTATGATGATACTGCTGATAATAACGTCGAAATAGGTTGCATTCCAGACACTACTCCTCATTCAGAAAAACTTTGTATATGTACGTTCATCGGTGCCATTTTATTATTTCTATTAATCTTGTGCCAGTAACTTTAGAAATCATATGGATTGCATTTCTGTATGTTGAGAACTGGCCATTGCTGTTTGACAGCAAGTGCCTCATATATTGTTATAAGTTTTTCGGCTCTTTATAAGATTTATAAAGTTGTTCACTAATTAACGCTTGTTTAACCTGTGCACACAACTTTTATATAAAATATTTTTCCCTTCCAAGTTCATTCTTTGAGTAATGTACACAGATGTCGCCCGTTATTTCTTCGAGTCAATTCAATTTCTCGATATCACAAAGCATTTTCTATTCTTTCTACACAAAATGTTCTCTTTAACGAATTTGAATCAATTGGTTTTTAGGTGTTTCATATAAAAATTGCCTTAAATTGGAGGTATGCAACTTCTCATGGTCACACGATATGTTTGACGAAAATTATTTTTCCACTATTTTCCATTTCGTACTGGAACTGCCGGCAGCAAACATTGGAAGGGGACTAAATCGTTGAATAACAAATAATTTTCAAAATATACATCTGAATGTCATTTTTAATGCACAGTGTTTCGTAGTTGCAGACGCAGTAGTGCAATTTAAAATGTTACTACAACGACTAACGATCTATAGGTCTTAATAAAACTATAATATTAATTATATAGGCAGCTGCATTAACTGACACTTTCTTCAGAAGTTTTGAAGCAAAGATCAAGTACAGCTCTGTAATCAGTCTGTAAAAAGTCACAAAATCAATATAGACCGCAAAGATAATCGTAACTTTATTTTCAATTTTCTACAAAGCCAATTTGAATAGAATTATGACAGTATACGAGGAAAAACTATCGGACGGCAATAGACGAAACTTAACTTGCAGAAATTTAGTTCACATTATCTCCAATTTTACTGGCCCGAAAATTAGTAGAAATAAAAATATTGCGTCAATAAACGAATCTTTGCCATATTCATCTGAATCAGCAGAAACGACGACACCATGACCTACACTAATAACCTTATCATAAGTATCACCATCACCTGCAGAATATTGTTCTTCCAGGCAAAATGGAGACAACTCCGCAGTGATTGTAGCAAATAGCGCGATTACAATATTGTAAAAACTGTCCAAATGAAGTTAGATTGTGATCGGAAAATTAGCTGATATTAAATGAATTATTACATAAGCAGTATCACTAATTTTCTCCTAGCGTGTACACGTGTATTTACATTAGGTGAGGCAGTTTTATCAGATGCCTCAACCAATACAAAGCAAACTTAGAATACAATTTCGTTCGTGATCATGAGTGAAAATAGTCAAATGCCAGACAAAACCAACGTGCAACTGTGCAGGAGGGTTAAACCAGATATTAAGTGCCAAAATATATAAAGTTGACTAAGCGTAGTCAGCAAATAAATGCAGTCGAATTCATTAGATAAAAGATGCAACAAGTCACGGGAAATAATCCCATGAAATATTTTCAATACCATATCCACTAGATAATAAGGTGTTTTATGACCTATAATAATGCTTAAAACACTTTACACTAATCCATTTTTGTCACATTAGGCAGTGCGTGTTTTAATAGAAACCCATTTTTATTGAACAATACAGATGATAACATGCAAAATTCACTTGGTTGCAACGAATATACAAAAAATAATCCATTGTTATAATTTCTTCCGAAATGTGGATTTTATAAATAGATAAATATATACTTATGAAAAGGAAAACAGATATTAATGGCATAATATATATATATATATATATATATATATATATATATATATATATATATGTGTGTGTGTGTATATATATGATGTAAGATGATCGAATTTAATCTTTGCCATAAAAACCCTTCTCTGCTCTTCTGATTGATTAACTTCGTTACCACGACTTCTATTTAAAAACACTTGTAAAATAAAAATTTTATTTAGAGCTTTGAATGTCAATCAAGTATGAAATACTGATTTATGGACTTGTCGAAAATAACTAAAGCACGTTGTTTACCAGCAACCAAAAAACTACATGCTGTTACCTCTGAATATGCAAAAACTAAAAATCGCGGATAAAAATTGAGATTTTAAATTTAATTCAAATGTTGATCGAGCATGACCGCCCCGAAAATATCATTCAGTGAATTTGGAGTGCCGGCTACGTAAATACCTATCAAAATTATGGGAAACAATATTACAATAGAAACTGTCAACAAATAAGTCTGTTATCCAGCGTAGTATAATATTTTATTGTTTCCAGCTTCAAAAAATTTAACTTATTCTATAGAGTTAAAATTTATGGCTATAAAATTTCGTCATGTCCTATTAACATCAGTCGATCGTTGATTTATTTTCCATACCTCACGGCTGAGTTGCTTTAAAATAAAAAAATAAAAGTTTATAATCTATTTTCGTTGCATGAACAATCTAAATGTACATTCAGAATGAAATTTCCAGCGTTGAAATCATTGGGCAAACAATTTTTGTGCAGCTTTTGGAAAAGCGTTAATTATATTGTATCAATCTGAGAAAATCAATTAATATGACATGATGGCTCATCACCATTCTTAATTTTACCTAAAATTTAAGGCATGCTAGTTCCCGACGACTTCTACGCCAAATAGACTTGAACTAATTATACAATGATGGTACCCACTTCCGCTGACAACAAACTTGTCATAACTAAGTGTATTGATCTCTCAAATAGATCTTTAAAGCAAAATGATTTCGCATGGTTTTGTGCTCCTAAATAATCTGACTCTTGCCTACTAGGGCCTGTTTAAAGCATTAGATTTTTTAAATTTATATATTTATGCATTGAGTTAAATTCTGTGGGAAGGATTTGATTTTTAAACTTTTTGTTTATATAAACGAAGCTATGCATAAAGTAACTAAGGAAGTAAATCAAGTAGAAAGGTATCGTTCTATTTGGGAACTTGTCAAATATTATTCTCAGTCAAATTCATTCCATTTATCTTACAGAATGACAATCTATGGTTGTATGAATTTGATGTAACAAATTAATGACATTCAATTTTAGCAACTCATGGCAGAATAGCGTTAGATTGAACAATACATATTCAAGATTTACTTTAAACTAAAAGGGTAATTCAAATTTGCGTTTTACAAGAAAAATTCGAGCGGAGGTATGATACGAACTGCAATTTGCGTGCAGCTTGTGGGTGAGCTTTAATAACATGTAACAGTTTTCTTGTATTCATTTTTTATGATACTATGGCTCATTTTTAATCCAAATATCTCCCAAGAGTTAAATAGTGCAACAACCTGACGAAATATTAGCCAATATTTACCTAGTAACAATTGGTTCAAAGAGTACCAGAAGCATTACCTAAAGTCAGCATGAATAGAATATATAATTCAATGCATACATGGGTTTCGCGCTTACTGCTGTGTTATCTATAGGAGTCGGAACTACACCCCAAGCCACTAGATTATTGGCTGAGAAATTCTGGACTGTTGAACAGTGATAACTCTTGGCCAAACATACCGTAATGGGTGTATAACAAAAGTGTTGACTCCAGCCCCCTATTCCGCGCTTCGCATGCAATTTTCAGTTTTATATTGAATTTTAATTTTTTTCAGTCTTCCCTCCAGATGGCTCCTATTCCGTATCGCTTTTCAGCAAATGCCCCTTCTAGCTATTCGTGATCTGTCATGAAAAACAGACACTATAACACGCGTGAAAGCGAAATCAAATTTAACTTTTTTTACAGGAGTTACATTTATGCATTTTAGGTAAAAAATGAACATTGCTTGAGGTTGCAAACACAATTCATCAACTAGATATATTTTGTTCTTTTTGGGCACGAATCGTGTATCATATATATATATATATATATATATATATATATATATATATATATATATATATATATATACTCGTTATTATATAAATAATCATTGCAGTCATTAAAAAGGAATCCTTATAAATTTTGTTGACGGACGTCAGATGATAGGGCGTCTGGCAGAATTATTCAAAGGCTTTATTGTTCCACGTGTTGGTATCGTTTTTGGTTATATTTTATCTTTCGCATAATTGCTGCACGATCCACGTTATGCCTATCTGAAATGCGGACAACTAAAAAGTGGAAACCGGAACACATCAAATGAGTTCTAAATTGTAATAACACATGCTTTTTTATGATGAAATGTCATCTTTTGAGAAATAATTTCAGTTTAGGGGTACAGACAGATTACTTTAAATTTTTACCTGTTAGCCTTGTAGCTATACTAATTCCAAACTTTGTTACATCTTTTGTGAGATGTCATGACTAATGGTACTTCCAAAGTTCAGCTCAGTGCATTACGATTACGGGCCATCTATTATTAACCGGTATGAAAGAGAGGGCATTTGATAGAGCCACGTAACAAAACGATCTAGATAGATGGTACTCGTCAGACTTGAGAATATAAAATCTAAAAGAGGAAATTTATGATAATAAATCGCCCACTATAAGTTAGGTTTTAGAAGAAGAACTCCAGGAAAAATAAACTTCATACCACGTGGAATATTGCAGACATCTGTCAAGAGGCTGTAGAAGCCTCACTGAGCAAAAAACCGTGCGCTAATACAATCAACGTTCGCACAATATTGCCAAAAAATTTCAAGGCTAAACCAAAGAAGTTGGCTTCTCCTCCAATGGAAATAGGTGCAATAAATATAGAAATGAGCTACCATTTAGATAGGCCAATAAAGCTTAAAGGAAGATTATATATATTTTATAGATATACCTTCCAATATATTACTTAACTAAATATAAGAGGATCATAATAAATGTTCTTTCTTTATTACTGTTATGTCTGAATATTATGATACACTATAAAAGGTATACCGTTTCCACCGGCTATCGTAAAACTTCCGTCGGTTTACGCTGTTTCTCCGGGCGAGGGTGTGAATCTCACGTGTTTTGCTGAAGGACATCCAAAACCACTCGTGTCTTGGGTCATTTTTACACCAGTTACACCTAAATTAACTGACAGCGGTTCATCCTACTCAACTACTGGTGGTTTGATCACGCAGCGTTCCAACGGTCGCAGTAGAGCGCTTACGAAACCCTCGTATTATAACGCAACTTTGCGCCTGACAGACATTACAGAATCAGCAAATTATACCTGCCAAGCTGTAAATGACAAAGGCATTGTCAGTAAAGAAGTGGAAGTGAGAATTAAGCGTAAGTATCAACGATTTAAAGTTTATTCTTGTAACGATTTTATATACTATTTTCAGTATGAAAAATGTTAAAAATAAGACATATGTGTTTCCTACCAAACTATATCTAAATATTAATTATGGTTTGTAGTTCATTGTTCATGGAAAGCCAATTTACTGGTTTTATTGTATATTTTATAATACTCCATTCGCATTAAACGTTTCCTCTTTCGTGCTCATGGACTATTCTTTAAAATTGTACACTACTATAATCTTGTTTTTGGCAATGCGAATTATTCGTTTTATAAAAAATATGTTTTATCTAACAAGTTGTGATGTGTTTTCGCTGTTCTTTATCGTTTCTTAAACCATGTTTACAGTCTTGTAATAAGCATCAATCCATATATATCTAGCCAGACATATAATGTAGCAAAATTATCGTCATTCGCACACAAGGATATATTCTGATTTTTCATGCTCGTAATCAAAACAAGAAAGCCCACTAACTTACGAGGGTCGAACCGCAATGAATGTATAAAGAATTGATAATCGTACATGTGACTCTCAACACTAATAATCTCGCATGAATTGAACTTGACTGAAATTTGATTATGCTAGTATATCTGACTGGTTAGATATTATAAAGTATTATCATATTTGCGTTGACTGACAACGTTTCGATTACGCAATTCCGGAATCATTATCAGGCCTCTAATCACGCATACACAGTACAATGCTCACAAATGCAGATTTAAGCAAAAGCTAATGTGAGCATTGTACTGTTTATGTGGGATTAGAGGCCTGATGATGATTCTGGAAACGTGGAATCGAAACGCTGCCAGTCAACGTAGATTAGAACGTACCTCTTTTCCAGTGGTTAATATGAATGATTTTATAGCCTTCCGAGGTTGAATCAGTACCCAGTCACAACGAAGACGAACTCAATGCGTCTGATTTTTGCGAAACTGAGAATGCAAAGTGAAAAACCAGGATCTCAAATCGTGTTTTCATCACTATGACGCCCTCATTTCGCAATACTTCAAAAAATATCTGACAGATATTATAAGATTGGTTTTGATTAAGCTTGTTAATTTTACCTAAAAACGTGTTGTCATTGCTTGCGTTACCAATGATTTATCTTTAACCCCATTTGAATATTATTTTTGCTGCATTTTATCCGGTGTTTTAAATGAAAATAGTTTTGAGATGAAATGCTGTAAATTTGTTTGTTTCCTGTTCCGTATAAAATGGGCTAATATGTTCACGACCTGCGTTTTATTGAACTTGGAAATGCAAAACAAATTTATGATCCGGTCCAATTTTAGTTTCGTAATGCATAGACAACCGAACAAGAAGTGGTTTGTATTTTAATACATTAACACCTTTGGAAGATGAATTTAATTTCATTTTACCACGACCCGTGCAATAAATGATGATTTAATACATGAGCATTTAAGATTTTCCTCAATTGTATGATTAGATAAACTACGGGTTTTATTTTTTTAAATTTTGTATTTTTCAATAATAAAATATATTCTGTCATCCGTTCTGTAGTGGCCATCTTGGAATCTTTATATAATTGTGAAAACTTCTAAGTATGTTGTCCAAAGTTATATTTTTCACGGCTATATATTCGTTGTTCAATTTCTGTCAGGAAATTTATTGCTCTGCTCAGCTACTTACACCCACAAGTCTTAAATAAACCTGAATAAGAACACTGGAGCTATTTTTTAAACACACTATGATTTAAATTTTAATTTAACTTTGTTAGCTCCACTTTTGCCTAGGACCCGAAATTTCACTAACCAGATTGTTTGCAAAAGACACAATATCACACGTGATGATACCGTTTGACAAAGAATTCAGTTAACAAATTTTTCACACCACTTATTGGACTAAAATTCAATGGTGTGCTGATAGTTCGTATTATGTAGCATGAAAAGGCCACAATCGAAAATTTATATATACCAGCTATATATATATATATATATATATATATATATAATCAAACGTATTTCGTTCATCTTCCAATATAGTTTTTCAGGAATAGATTTTTTACATATTTCCATTGCAAGATCTAAAATATGAATGAAATTTACTCTTTGAACACATTTTTGAAAACCAATGTGAGAACTGATGAAAATCACCGATAAAGAAGTATAAAGAGGACAAATTTTAAATACGTAGTTTTAATTTTTTTAAATAGTTTTTAAAAAATGTTAAAACAACTTAATTAATACATAAATATGGCTGCCACCTATGAGCTATTAAAAATATATTATAAAATTGTTCGTGGCAGTAAAACTTGAGATAGATAAAATCTATATTTAACATTTTTATCTGGTAAATTCTTAATACTTTTCCATATATAACAAACATTTCGATAATGTAATTGTGTAATAGATGTTGCGCCGATAGTAATAAATTGGTTCAAGTATGATCTGCGCGATAAGACAAAGATAGCATAAACGGCGACAATTTCGTATTTACTGGTGACAATTTAGAAGGATCTGGTATTATGCCCTCTACCCACTATATATTTGGATGAGGAATGTGTGAAAATCATTACGGTAAATCTCCTATGCGAATATGTAAACCTGCAGTAGTGAAGCCAACTACACATAAAGTCTTCGACAATGCGACTTCAAAGCCAACTCACGAAATATAATATATAACACAAGACTGTAAAGGGTACCAACAAAATGGCTATTTTGTCAGTGCCTGATATCAACAATATGGATTCCGAAAGGATACATTGTACCAGCACAATGGATACAATGTATGATAAAGTTCACCAAAATTGAGAATAACAACTATTTCTGAACAGCTTTTTACTCCAGCAAATGCATACATAATACGATAATGTGTTTAAATCAAGCTATTGGATTCAACACAAATTCTTTATTTGTAACCAGCCTTACAATATGGACAAACTACAATCATTGAAATGTACTGATTTGATTAGATAAATCAAAGCCATCCTGGAAGATCGAAAATGTAATGAAATTAAATTTAGCAAATTGAACATTTAGCTGCGTCTAGAGTAACCATTTGTGAACTCGACGAATATAAATCAACTGTTTAACAAAACACACAAACCTATCTGCCTTACGCGGCACGGCAGATAAATCGATTTTTTATGCCAATCATGCATAATGAACAAATAGCTTGTTGAAATCTGCGAGACAAATTCAAATTGAATGGTAAATTGTCGCTTGTTCGGGCACAAATTACTTACACCAGCAACAACATCATCATCGACAACAACAACAACAACAAAAACAACAACCCTACACCTACCCTCAATCCTATCGTTGCCTTGCCTGCTTTTTTCCAATTGTCATAACAGTCTAACCATGAAGGTGAATAAGTTAACCCAATTGACGATGAAAAAATTGACTGGCCTTGTGACCTTATCTGTTCACATTATTAGTGTTCCCAATGATTAGTAAGCGCCTATTTGTTTTCATTTTGACAGTGTAAATCATGCAGTTGTTTTACGTGTCATTGCAAAATCTATTTGGATTTAATAAAACTAACTTTACATAATCTATCAACATTCATATAAGAACCAAAGTTATCGTCTGTGTCATCATTATTAACAGCTTTTCGTGTGCAGTCAGTGTTAGATTTCTGTAGTTCAAGTTTTAGGTTTGTCTCTGTGGTTACGTTCTTTAACCCATCAGTCTGTAACGGCTTCTGGCGAAAGCAGTAGGTTCAGTTGCAAACTTGTTAGATTTCCCCTTTATTTGGCCCTTTAGATAGCATTACCCTGAAGCCTACAATTCCTAACGTTACTTTCGTAAACTATAACTGTAATCAAAACCAGTTCATGCAACTAAAGCTGCTGTAGATTTTAACGAGAACCTGATGGTATGTTTGATTCCTTTCGGCTTCAGTACAAAACTCCCTATCGTTGTAGGAGCTTTTGCACATATTGTGCTCTCATTACGGCGTGTCTAATTAGTACGTTGAAATTTATAACTTTACACACATCTAATCGCAAACTAACTTACATGTAGCTAACTCTTCCACAGGTTTTATCTATATAAATATAGAATATTTCATCGTTAAACCGTTTCCTATTTATTGACTAAATATATTATATGTTTAAAGTGTAGTGCAGGCTCTTATTAATAAAATTCTTTGGCATATCATTGTCTCCGTATTTGAACTAAATTATTACTAGGCACCTACACTGTTAGCCTAATTAAATATATATTAATTCTTACCAATCACGAATATATAAACATATGTCTAGATATCTTGAAAGAAGTTAATATTTCAAATCATTCGACTGCAAAATTTTCAAATATTTTGAATTGACAATTTTCATGATTTGTGAAAATCTACATGTAAAGAGGCTTCTCATCATTCTCAACAGAAAATTCTATAGCGTGCCATTTTTACTATGAAAATATTTAACAAATAATAGGCTCCTGTTTGATGTTTGAACCACTTTGATAATGCTGACACAGATTAGTGTTAACTAAGACAAATGTCGTCCATTTTGCTCATTTTAATTCAGTTAATAGCGCCACCTAGTCAAAATACATCATCATTCTGCTAATATTTTCTACCCTAATGAAGTATATAAGCTTGATTACTCTCGTAATATTCACACCATTTTCAAATTGATATTAAAATTCACATAGAAAGACTGTCAATCACAATTAATTACGTCAATAAGAGAATCGAAGAAGTTGGCTATATGTCACGACATTTTTATACACTGCTGATTCTTAAATGGAATTCATGTGACTTTTTTACGTTGTAAAGAGACCCAAATATTTACTTTTCGTGCCGCAATTTTATTATTTTCAGTCGTTATGTTTATTTAATTCATGTATTCAGCAATTGTAACAGAAACATTCGTAAATCCTCATTTTAGCATCTTTCTTGGTTTCACTGATTATAATTTTAAATTATATAATTAATATTATCGTGATCATCCTCCTAATTCCTAACGCTATCATATAACTTGATGCATATTATAGTGGCCAGGTTACATGTTTATTACTCACCTGATTTAATCAAGTATTGTTTGCATTATAATAATTCAGGACATCAGTTTATTGATTAATATAAATATAAATTGCTTTTGCTGTGGAGCAAGAAATCAGTTGCAGAATAAAATTGTTAGTAATCGTAATATTATAAAAATTGGCTTTACTAATATTTCCTGTTATTTAGCGTGAGTAATGTAAGTAGAATTAGTAGGAGTAGTAATGTAAATATCAGTTTTTGTTGTTTTATTAGTAATGGTTACAATAGCAAAAGTAGAAACAGTAGAATTTGTTACGATAATAATAGTTGTGGTAGATGTATTTTCCAAGATAATAGTAGCAGTATTAGTTGTTATTGAAGTAGAGCCACATATCCATAATTTCATCACTTATATAAGCGTTTCGGTTTGATCCTCATTAGTCAGTTTGCCGTCGCGCTCTGATGATGACCTTAGAAGGTCGAAACGAGTCAGTACGTGTAGCTAGCTGTAGTTTCTCTACGTTGTGCGATAGGCTAGATATATTGTAATTGGAGTTTATATCAAGCTCACAAGCTTTTTTAAAAAAAATATCTCAATACGTCCAATCAATGATTGCTCAATTTTAAAGCTTATTTATGCGTGGCGGAAGCTACAAAAAGTTCATATTCGTTACTCAAAGAAATTTTGTAGCCAACAATTTAAGTCAAGTACAGATTATTCAAAAATGTTGCAGATGAGAGACGCATATTTAATTTCGTCATACTTGCATATGCTTTGCGAATTAACCTTCGTTAGTCAGATTACCGTCGTTCTCTGATAGTGTCCATAGACGATCATGGAAGGTCGAAACGCGTCAGTCGCGTTGCGGCTGGCAGTAAATTTGTTATTTTGTTCGACGACTGGTTAAATACAATGGGATTGGTGTTTATTTCAAGCTCGCAAACTTGATTTAAAGAAGTGTCCATAGATGATTGAAACGCGTCAATGCATGCAGATGACGAAAGTTTTTCGATTTTGTGCGTCTGGTTAAATAAAATGGTATTCGTACTTATCGCAATCTCGCAAATTTGATTAAAAGGAAGAGTCGCAACAGCAGCAATATGTTAAAACAGAACTAAATCAAACAATTTAAATACATTGCATATATTTGTTATATGCGACTTTGTGGTAACTTTGTGACACTTTTGAAATCACACACTAAAGAGTTGTAACCAAAAAAATATCGAATGAATCGAAAAGAAAAGAAAAGTATAAACTGTGTTTTCTACATTTTGTAGTTCAGTTGGTTTATTAGACCATATTCACAGCTTTCTTAGTACAAGAACGCTGTTACTCTTGTATATTCTAAAAAAGGCGTTAAAAATTATTTTTATTATCCTTAAAATCTTCGTATCTCAAAAATTTAAATTATTCAATCACAGATTCGAATGATTTGTTAAATAAAATGGAAATTATATAACGTCACTGATTCGTAGAAAGAGGATATAAAAATCCGTGTTTAGAAAAGGCTAGCCTGTAAAAATTATTAGTTAATATAGAAAACAACTTTAAGGCTAGGAACCCTTCTTCTACTGAAATGTATCCTGCTAATCAACACGCGTTCAATACTTTCAGTTCAACATAACCACGCATTTCAGGCAGTGGTATAAGCGTACTGTGTTTAAATAATGTCATATCGGGTTGTCTCAAAGATAATGAACGATTGCAATCATCTTTACCAATTTTTGTACAAAATAAAATAGTTCAAAATCGTAAATTATTCGTTTATATTGGATGCAGCCGTCTAAAACTTTGGTCTCTATTTCCTTAGATAGATTGCATAATCAAGTACAACCGTAAGAAGAAGCTTTTATTAATCGACAGATTTTGGTTAATCGAATCTCTAATCTATATTCTTGGTTAAACAATGCAAATGAATTATTTTATTCAATTCTTTAAATCAAGTTTGCGAGCTTGAAGTAAACACCAATCCCATTGTATTTAACCAGTCGTCGAACAGCATAACAAAACTACCGCCAGCCGCAACGCACTGACGCGTTTCGACCTTCCATGATCATCATCAGAGTACGACGGCAAACTGACTATCGAGGATCAAACCGCATTGAATATATATGGAATTCAAATTTAGATATGCGGCTCTCACCTCTAGCAGTCTCGCATACATTGAACTTGACTGGAAATGTCGGCTGCACAATTTCTATGCAGTCACGAACATTAACTGTTTGCAGCTTTCGCCACATATACATATATAGGCAATACAATTTAACAATAATTGATTGCGCGCGTGGTGGTAACAATTCTTTAAATCAAGTTTGCGAGCTTGAAGTAAACACAAATCCCATCGTATTTAACCAGTCGTCGAACAAGATTACAAAACTGTCGACGACTGGTTAAATACAATGGGATTGGTGTTTACTTCAAGCTCGCAAACTTGATTTAAAAATTGTTACCACCACCCGCGCAATCAATTATTGTTTAAATTGTATTGTCTATATATGTATATGTGGCGAAAGCTGCAAACAGTTAATGTTCGTGACTGCATAGAAATTGTGCAGCCGACATGTCCAGTCAAGTTCAATGTATGCGAGACTGCTAGAGCTGAGAGCCGCATATCTAAATTTGATTTCCATATATATTCAATGCGGTTTGATCCTCGATAGTCAGTTTGCCGTCGTACTCTGATGATCAGGAAGGTCGAAACGCGTCAGTGCGTTGCGGCTGGCGGTAGTTTTGTTATGTTGTTCGACGACTGGTTAAATACAATGGGATTGGTGTTTACTTCAAGCTCGCAAGCTTGATTTAAAAAATTGTTTACCACCACCCGCGAAATTAATTATTGTTAAATTGTATTTTAATCAGAGAGTTTGCGGAAAGCTTGAAGTAAAAAACTAGCCGCTGAACAACATAGCAAAACTACCTTCAGTCACTCGTTCTGTTGCAAATGAATATCTGTGGCTCTGGCTTAAATAATCTTTGATTTTAAGACATTTCGCGTACTATTCCTTTCTGGAAATCAAGTTTGCTTGATTAAGATAAGCATTATTTCTATTATATCTAATTAATGGCCAAAATAGGAAAACTCTCATAATTTACATATACTGAAGCATTTCGACCTTCCAGGATCATCATTAGAGGAAACGTATTTACCTAGATCAAACGGCAATTCATATTTAATTAATGGAATGTTAGATATACGACTCCACATCTACCAATCACACATAAATTGTACGTGACTGCAAATGTCGTCTGGATAACATCAGTGCAGTCACGAACATGAAACCTAAGTAGGTTTCGCCATATTTAAGTAAGTTTAATTTTTTTTTAAATTGAATGCGCGGATGCGGGTAACGATGTTGCATGATATTCATCAGAGCACGTGGACTAACTGATATGGTTCTGCTCCTACTTTGTATACATGAATTTCACATTGAGATCCTTTGGTATATGGTCCATATTATTAACGGCTCTAATCATTTAAATAACTTGGTAGATATTTAACCGTATTTTTGTACCGGTTATAGAAAATGGATATTAATTTCCGTTAGAATAGTACAGACAATTCAGACTGACATTAGCATAAACACACAAATACTGACTTAAAAATTTGCAGTATACGTATGTAATACATTGGTGCTATACAAGGTGCGATTTTGTTTTTTTGTCGTTGTTGATTTCTCTGAGTTGTGTTGGTTGTTAATTCTTTTGTTGGTCCTGCGAATTCTGGTGGCGGGGGAAATGGTTTTGCTCGTCGTTTCTCGTCGCTTTAGTAGTTTTTATATTTCTTGATGACATTCATGTTAGTCCATTTTCGTTGATATTTTATTTTGTTGTTGTTGTTGTTTTTGTTGATGGTGGTGGTGTTGGTGTTGTTTTCTTTTATTCTGTTTGTGCTTTAAAACTTGCTGGTGCTGGTGACAAAAGACGACCCATTTGTAATTGCAACTACCAGCGCGATTTGAATCTGTTAGGTACGCGACCTCAGGCTCGACATTTCTTAGTCCATATTTGCTGTTTCCCAAATGATTTGATTAGGTCTCGTTTTGCTCTAATAGTTTCGCCTTTGCAAATATGTTTTCAGAACTACATAAAACGTATATGATTCAATTTGTTTGAGAACAGAAGAGAAATAAATCATTATGACCTTTGATGTCAACGTCATACTGAAAACATGTCTTGATTAAGGTACACAAACTAAACATATTGAACAATAACTTTGATGGCAGTCATCAATATAAGACCAGAAGATATACCCAACAGTATGATAGTCAAACCGCGTTCGTAGTGCCAAAATGGGCTTAAATTTATTTACTTCTCATAGAGAAATTCTGTAAATCTCAGGATGGACGTCAGTGCTAGAACAGTCG
>JAQBSW010002861.1:0-94332 GCA_029291075.1 Eudiplozoon nipponicum
ATCGTGTCTAATTCTTACTTTTTTTATTTCTCTATTACGGGCTTTATCACTGAAATCCTCAATGCATTTAAAATCATCTACGTGCAAAAGAGAAGTTAACATCGATCTTAGTTTAGTTTTTTTCTGAATAAGTATAATCTTACGTTTAACTAAATCACGAATCAAAGTTTTTTATAATATTTATACAAAGGTCATGCTTAAGAGACATGCCATAAGCATTTAGCTTAAAATTTAGTTTAAAACGAAAACATTTAGGAATAACATCATGTTTTAAACAAATACTTAAAAAGGAAATATTTGACACTTGCCTCACGATTTGTTGTTTCATTAGCGTATATTTATTATACCATTTAACGGCATTTTTGTTATAGTTCCATGTTAAATGTTTCTTGAAGGAGTTGCCTTGATGCGCACCTGGAATTGTAATTAGCAATATGTCCATATTTACACGCAGTTTTATGTTCACCTCTTCTTTCTTTGATTGGACGCATGGTTTCACCAACATACTTGAGACTGCAATCATTGCATGGGATCTCATACACTCCTGAAGTGTCTAAGGGTTCAATCTTTTCTTTTTGGTTGGGGAGTATAGTGACTAGTGTAAGGGGCTGTTTCAAAACGGTCCTTATATTGTATTTTAAAACTATTGATTTCACTTTCCTACTTAATATAGAGTCCGGTAATACCATGACCTTCCGCTCTTCCTTATCCTTATCCGCTTTTGTGTATCTCACACTAGGATTAAATTTCTTCACCATGTCCCTTATTGTTGTATCTATTAAATGAGGAGGGTAACCATTAGTCTTAAATATATCGCGTAGTCTGTCTAATTCTAACTTCCTATGCTTTTTTTAGTTTTTTAGTTATGCACACACATACACATGGACATGCGTGGCGTGCGCCATTAACTGTTATAAACTTCTCTATCTTGAGTACATCCTAGTGGTTTGAATTGTAATTTAACATGTGCATTAGTATTGAAATGAACATTTATATAATTAAACGAACATTGGTTGCGCGGGTGGTGATAACAATTATTATAATCAAGGTTGCGGTCTTGATATAAACACCTGACCCATTAATTACTTACATATGTCAGTATAAAATAAGAATTGTATAGTGTAGAAAAGGCAATTCATCCAGTAGACCGGTTTCGTCCTTATTGGGAACTCATCAGGTACTGGCCAGAATTTGCCGCGGACAGGATACGAACCTGGGCACGTCTGCTTCGGAATCTGGTGCTCTAACCACTGAGCTATCCTGCCACACACTACACTACACAATTTTCAGTTATATACTAACTAATGTAACTTGGTTAGTCAATTTTTCCTTCAGGTGGAGCTCATATGGCATCTATTTAGACCCAAAGTTCCAACTAACCATGCCCAATCTGTCATTACTGAACAGACACCACATTACATGGGGAAGTGGTATTGAAATGAACATTATATAATTAAACGAACATTGGTTACGCGGGTGGTGATAACAATTATTATAATCAAGGTTGCGGTCTTGATATAAACACCTGACCCATTAATTACTTACATATGTCAGTATAAACTAAGAATTGTATAGTGTAGAAAAGGCAATTCATCCAGTAGACCGGTTTCGTCCTTATTGGGAACTCATCAAGTACTGACCAGAATTTGCCGCGGACGGGATACGAACCTGGGCACGTCTGCTTCGGAATCTGGTGCTCTAACCACTGAGCTATCCTGCCGCACACTACACTACACACAATTTGCAGTTATATACTAACTAATGTAACTTGGTTAGTCAATTTTTCCTTTAGGTGGAGCTCATATGCCATCCATTTAGACACAAAGTTCCAACTAACCATGCCCAATCTGTCATTACTGAACAGACACCACATTACATGGGGAAATGGTATTGAAATGAACATTTATATAATTAAACGAACATTGGTTGCGCGGGTGGTGATAACAATTATTATAATCAAGGTTGCGGTCTTGATATAAACACCTGATCCATTAATTACTTACATATGTCAGTATAAACTAAGAATTGTATAGTGTAGAAAAGGCAATTCATCCAGTAGACCGGTTTCGTCCTTACTGGGAAGCAGACGTGGTTAGAGCACCAGATTCCGAAGCAGACGTACCCAGGTTCGTATCCTGTCCGCGGAAAATTCTGGCCGGTACTTGATGAGTTCCCAATAAGGACGAAACCGGTCTACTGGATGAATTGCCTTTTCTACACTATACAATTCTTAGTTTATACTGACATATGTAAGTAATTAATGGGTCAGGTGTTTATATCAAGACCGCAACCTCTGATTACAATAATTGTTATCACCACCCGCGCAACCAATGTTCGTTTAATTATATAAATGTTCATTTCAATACCATTTCCCCATGTAATGTGGTGTCTGTTCAGTAATGACAGATTGGGCATGGTTAGTTGGAGACTTTTGGGTCTACAATGGATGCCATATGAAGCTCCACCTAAAGGAAAAATTGACTAACCAAGTTACATTAGTTAGTATATAACTGAAAATTGTGTGTAGTGTAGTGTGCGGCAGGATAGCTCAGTGGTTAGAGCACCAGATTCCGAAGCAGACGTGCCCAGGTTCGTATCCTGTCCGCGGCAAATTCTGGCCAGTACTTGATGAGTTCCCAATAAGGACGAAACCGGTCTACTGGATGAATTGCCTTTTCTACACTATACAATTCTTAGTTTATACTGACATATGTAAGTAATTAATGGGTCAGGTGTTTATATCAAGACCGCAACCTTGATTATAATAATGTGCATTAGTCTTTCGGACTTCTGGTTTAATCACTCATGGCATGTTTTTATGACGAGTGTTTCTGAATTATGGGTCTCCCCCATCTCAGTTACGTCATTTACATTGAGTGTGTTAAAAAAACCGAATAGTTATTGCATGCAATTGATAAATTATTATTCAGCCACTCTGGTCGAAATTAGTTAGATGAAAACAACGGTTATGAAAATGTACACACACACATATGTGACACGCGAATATCTAATGAAAGGTCAGTCTGAGGTATATAAATATTATGACTAGAGGAAATAACACACTTGCTTCATTTGTTTCGTGAAATGCAACTGATGAAGGCCTTCGGTAAGCAAGGCCGAAATATATTGATGAAAGAAAATTACTGGAACAATGAAAGCTGCGTTAGTCAAAACGCAGATCAGGTAATTACATGCGTATGTTGTCGACGAAATAATGTAGGCCGGTCGACCAGGAAGCCAATTATTCGAATGAAAGAACATTCCAGCCTAAATGCTTGTTTCAAATCGATTTGTGAATACACATCTTTAATTGCGCAACACATATTTGCAATTTTTGACGCATGTTCTTCAGGTGTGGCGTTTAAGATAATTGCCAAATGCAGTAGCAGAAATAATTTATCAAGTTATGACGCGCTAGGACTAAACAAAATTTAGCCTCATGTTACTATAAATCGAATTCCGAACAAACCTTAGTAGCCTATTTTCTTCAAAATGCGAAATCTCAGCCGAATGACCACTGTACTTAATGAATTGCTATTCTACGTTATACAATTTTGGTTTGTACTGACAAATTTATATATGTGTGTGTGTGTTTATATCGTGATCGCAAAATTGATTTAAATAACTGTTATCACCGCCCGCGCAACCTGTGTGTCGTTTAATTATATACATGTTCAATTCAGTAACAATTCGTCAGGTCGCATGGTGTCTGTTCTATAATGCGAGATTTGGGGTGGCTTGTTTGAGTATTAGATCTGAAGAGTTCCCATAAATGCTTTATCTGAAGGAAAGGCCAGCTAAAATAAATAAGTTAGTATTTAACTGCAAGTTATGTGGAGCGTGCCGCAGGGTGGCTCAATGGTTATTGTCCAAATCCAAAGCAGGGTTACTTAATCATGAGCGAAGTCTGTGGCAAAATCTGTACTTTACTTGAAGTGTTCCTAATAAGAACGAAACCGATCTACGGGAAGAATTACCATTTCTGCATTATAAAATGATCAGTTTATAATGAAGATGTATATATATAATGTGATAAGGGTGTATATCAAAGTCTTCACCCTGATCTAATTAATTGTTCTCACTGCTTGCGTAATTAGTGATCGTTTAATTATATGAAATGCGTTTAAGTGTTTTCTATGATAAAATACTGTATGCATAATTGTTTATTGATGGTTCAATATGTCGTTCGCCTACAGATGTCGTGGTACCAGACGCTTGACATAATCTATATATCGTAGACCGCACATTTTTAATGCCAGGATATGAGCAATACGGAAACTTCAGCTCATGTGATCATTTTCATGCTTACTGGCTAAACGTTTAGACTATCTATAAAATAAAGTAAATAGAACTTATTATTTGTGGTATGGTTTCCACATTTTTAGGTTTATGAATGCGAAACCTTTTGCAAGACATCTTCGGTTGGTTCATAAAGCCACGCGTGAGCCACCTTGCCGCAGAGTGACTCAGTTGGTAGAGCAACAGATTCCGAAGCAGGCATGTGCAGATTTGAGCCATGTCCGCGGCAAATTCTGGACAGTACGTGATGAGTTCCCAATAAGGACGAAACTGGTCTACTGGATGAATTGCCTTTTCTACATTGTACAATGCTTAGTTTATACTGACAAATGTATGTAAATAATGGGTTAGGTATTTTATCATGATCGCAACCTTGATTAAAGTAGCTATACTTGATGTTAATAGTGCTTCAACTCGAAATTTGTTGAGTTTATGTCTAAATACGAAAATGTGATGTTAACACTTTTATGGAGGTTATTTTTATTTTTTTATGAGTAAATTAACGTATTTTAAATATTTCTCTGTGTTGTCCATTTCTATATTTGAAAGATAAAAGTTTATGATGTTCGTGACCGTCGACTTGTGGCACCGCAATTGACTGGCCATTCTGGTTCAGTATTTTCTTTAGCGTTTGTTCCAGATGCCAGTAGTCCAAAAGGATTTGTATTAGCTTCAGCTTCTATGGACAAGACGGTGCGAATATGGGATTTGAGTCAACGTCAAGAGAAACATGCTTTCAGTGAGCACGATGACCAGGTAAGAAACTAAATACCGGTTCTATTTAAAATTTATTTTGTCAAAAAATTTTCACATTTACATGTCGCTAGTGCCTGAGATACTTTGTTTTTTTATGGTACTTGACATGCACAAGAATCTGTATCTACCGCGTAATGATTGCTAAAATTGCTTGGGTGTTTAAGGCAGACTTAACGAGATAGGTTTTTGGTTCCTACAGAATTTTACCGAAAAAAATGCCTCGCATGTAGTAAGAGTATAGCACGGTTAATCGACATCAAGTAGAATTTGATCCAGTCATGAGATGTGCTTTGCCCATATATATATATATATATATATATATATATATATATATATATATATAATTCATTTAATCTTCCTTCAGACGGTAATATATTGGAGTAATGCTTTTTTTCTCTTCTTTCTCTTCTCTTCTTCTTTCTTTTTCCTTATATTGAATAGATTTCTGATATTTTTGTAGGTTTTAAACGATAGTGGCTTGCTTTTGACTGGTTTTGATAAATTAAACGTGTTTTACATGTCTGTTGTTATAGGTGTGGTGTGTGCGGACGAGTCCTGATGGTTGTAAAGTCCTATCAGCTAGCGATGATAAATCTCTTGCTGTGTACGAAATAATGCGATAAACTGATTAAATAGAAAAAATGAACTTATTTGGTATGTAATCTAAATTATTTTGTACATTCTTTATATATATATATATAATCAAATAAATGGAGATATTTTCTTCCCTTCCTGATTTTTTTAACCGTGCGTCTATGCTTGTAAGGCATATAATTATAACTTGCATGTGTACGTTCATCTGAGTGAAACTAAAGTGATTAATGTAAATTCCTTTTTGCAGGCGTTAGGCATTGTTTAAACCTTACTTTGTTAAATTGTGTATTTGGTAGTAACATCATTGGTTAGAACGGGCGCAAGATAATGTGAATGTACATGTCGAAGTATCCTACTAGGGTTGTTATTCAGAAATCAACAAGATAATAAGCTTGATTTAGATATGAATTTAGAATAAATGACGTAACTGAGGTAGCCATCATAATTTCTGGTAGGGAACCCAAAAAATAAATACATCATTCGTAACCTCATGCTATGTTAATTGAAAAAAATGGAAATCAGGCGTGAAATTTCACTTTAGCCGCTCAATTTTTTACTTCGGATTGGTTTGTTTAGTAACAGTTGTTGTCATATTATTAAACAGACACACGTCACGGAGATGCATTTGTGTGTGTATACATACATAAAAATCATTTGAATATGATTAATACACGTGTTCGTCTATCTACGTGAAACTGCAGTCAATATATACTTTGCACGCGTCAGACAAATTATTTTATTTAACTTGTGAAACGCTGTACTACCAGAGTTATAAATGAAGTGGAGGCAAGACAAAAAAGTAATATTAATTAAGATAAGAAGCTTAGTTAAGTGATGGTTGGACAAGAGAATTTTGAAAATCAATTAACCGAACAAAACTAAAATAATGTAGGCAGATAGAAGCCCTTCCATAAGCGTTTAGCTCACTAAGAGTTTTAAAAATAAAGTACCAGGTAAAGGGTGAAATTTAGAAGGATTATATTCTCAATAAATGATTAACCATTAACTAAATATTAAGCTAATCATAATCCGATGCACTTAGTCTTTTACTCGAGCTAGCTTCAATTTCCAATTCATGCAATCGTCTTTTCCAGCCATTAGCTGATGCGGTATTCTAAATCAAACCTAGCGATTTTTCAACAGCTGTTTTATTCATAATATTATGTCAAGATTTTATTTCAATAGATTCTCTAATCAATCTGGTCATCGTATTGCGACTACATTCTGATATACATTTGCAATCAGTCCAGTTAATAATGTGTCCAGTGTCCACGACATGACGAGCACGGTCGGATTTAGCAATATGTCTATACTTACCTACAGTTTTATGTTCACTTCTTACCTTGATGGGGCGCACGGTCTCACCAACATACACGAGAGTACAATCATTGCATGGGATTTCATACACTCCTGATGTTTTCAAGGGTTCAATCTTTTCCTTTTGATTAGGGAGTATAGTGTGCAGTGTATGGGGCTGTTTTAAAACGGTCTTTATACTGTATTTTAAAGCTATTGATTTCACTTTTCTACTTAATATAGAGTCTGGTAATACCATGACCTTACGCTCTTCCTGTTTTTATGTACCTCAAATTAGGATTAAATTTTCTCACGACATCCATCATTGTTGCATCTATTAAATGAAGAGGATAACCATTATTCTTGAATATATAGAGAAGTCCACTTAATTCTAACTTCCTATGCTTTATATATATGTTAATCTAAGGCTTCTTGTATGAAAGTTTTTCCATGCGTCGAATCTAATTAATCACTAGCAATCATCATCATCATCATCATTTCCAGCTACACAAAAGTCAAGTGACTAATGTTTCACTGCCATATAACCATAAGGAGTGCAAAAAAACATATAAAAGTGAATTTAGATAAATTATTATTGAGATTTAAGAGAGAGGGAGAGGGGTAGAGAGAGAAGGAAAACCTTGCTACTATGAGTAAATTTATCAGGATAACTCACAGAAATGAGGCAAACTAAACCTCTCCACAACACCATTATGGCCAAGTTAGCATTCGGGCAAGGCGACATCAGCAACACAGCTTCCTTGCGGATTTCACCGTATCACGTCATAAACAAACCGAACCTCGCAGCTAAATTTGCCCTACTACTGATTAATAATTTTACATGCCCTTGTAAGCTATCCGTTGGGTCTTTGTTATTTTAGTGTATACTTTGTGTATATATAGTCCCGCAAGGTAACTGTATTGCTGATGTTGCCTTGCCCGAATGCTAACTTGTGGTGACGTTCAGTTGCCTCATTTCTGTGAGTAATCCTAATAAATTTACTCATAGCAACTAGGTATTCCTTCTCTTTCTGCTTCTCCCACTCTCTCATAAATCTCAATAATAATTTGTCTAAAATATTATTTCTGCTTTCATTTATATTCTTGTTTCACTTCTTATGGTTATATGGCAGTGAAACATTAGTCACTTTTGACTTTTGTGTGGCTGGACATGATGATGATGAAGATGTATATATAGTCCGATAATACCGTCACTTTACGCTCTTCCTTCCCTTTGTCCGCTTTTATGTACCTCAAATTAGGATTAAATTTTATCACGACATTCATCATTGTTGCATCTATTAAATGACGAAGATAACTATTAGCCCTGAATATATCACGAAATTTACCTAATTCCAACTTCCTATGCTTTATGTCTGTCAATCTAAGGCACCTTAATGGTGGTGATTTTAAGATAGCAATTTTCATACAATACGCGTGGTTGGAATTGAAATTAAGGGCTCCCTGGCAAGTATCCTTCCTAAAAATATCTTTTTCTAATTTTTGACCATTTTTAATTAACTTAACATCCAATAATGGTATTTTACTTGCTGATTCTCTTTCATTCAATTCGTTTAATTTAAACAATTTACCATTTCATCTTCAACATGGTTCCAGATTAATAATGTCATCAAAGAACCGTAGGAACAATATTGGCTACAATGTTGTCTTATCCAAAAGATTACTTTCCAAATAATGCATAAAGATATTTTCTATCGAGATCGATAAACGTTGTTCCATTGAGATACCATTACTTTTTTGTTACATAAATTTCAGACAAGTAGAGGATATGCAAGTATGTATTAGGTTTTGCGAACCTAGTAACAAATTAGTTCAGTTGTGACCAGAAGGATAAACCAAAGGCAGCATGAACGGAAAGTATAATCTCATGCACATTCGTTGCGTGCTTACTGGCGACTCATCAGTAGGAGCCGGTATTACGCCCTTTAACCACTATATATTTGGTAGAAGAATGTGGAATAATAGGACGGTACAATCTCCTAGACGAATGTGTAAACCTGTAATAGTGAAGCTAACATAATCTAAAGTCAACGACAATGCGACTTCAATGCTAACTCACACTATATAATATATATACCGTGTCTGTTAAGGATACTAACACTATGGCTATTGTGTTAGTAACTGATACCTTTTTGAAATGACTCGTTCAGATTCGCTCATCCATGAATACATGAAATCACCAACAGGTTTCCGAAGATTATAAACATTATATTCTCAGATTCCATTAGTACACCTATACTTACTACGCAGTACAGCATAACAACTCCAGCGTGTGATAAACAGTCTGCATCCGCAACCCACTAGAGAACACCATCCGTATGTTTGTATTTACAAAGTCATAGACGCATGTAAGCTATTTTATGTACAAGTGGACATGATACATTCCGTTTTGAAAACAAAATACACCGGGCCTCAACTGATAATCAAGAGAGGTTCCAAATTTGTTATCATCGACTACAACGGAAGTCACAGACCGGAATCTATTGATCGATTGAAGCATGCATTTGAGTTACGTATTCGGATTCCTAATATAACAGGAAGTGATAATGATCCAGAAAATATGCCATCAACATGACAACCGTCAACTTGTACAGCAGAACATCAAAAGTAATTTAGCATGACAGAAACTACTTCAGAGCACACACAAGAATGGAGAACATGAACCCGTCGACGAGTTAGATTTAAACATGACGTAGACGACGTCAATTTTGGTGGCGTGTGACGTAACAAGGCATATTTGCATAAACCCTTAGAGGCGTTTTTATTTCTCACGTGAAACGTTACTAATCGGACAAAATGAAGATCTGGCGAGAGCAGTTACTGTTGGTAGCCATTACTAAGGCCTGGGAGACATTCACCGACAAATGCCGTGAGAGATTGTGAGTATTAACGGAGTATGGATGCCCAGAAGTCCTAAACACAGGCTTTTGTGTTCTTTTCGTTGGCTGGTGATCCTTTTAGCAGATGCACGTGAACAAGTAGAATTGACGGAGCGGGATGTTTTAGTTGCTTTTCGAAGGCCTTGACTTGCTTCGTTGAAAGTCTGCGTCAACACTGAGATGGCTGGCACTCTTAGAAATCCAATTAATAGATGATAGATTACGTATGACTGGATGCGCAGCAATGTCTCAAGACTAGTCGAATTAGTGGCACATCCGGGTAAACGCAAGCAGGGCAATCGGCGTAGATAGTTAGTGCAGCAGAAAAGGCGACAGCAAACACAGATAGCGAGAAGAGCAGAATGTGTTGCGTAGAAATTGCATCGCGGTTAAATAGATGTGCATTCTCATATAATTTGGCAACGGAAGGATGCGCATTCTAATGGGTCCAGCGTATTAAATTTTAAATGCATTTTTGAAAAAATGTCGGCGAATTAATTAGAGCTGTTACATCACTTTCCTCTCTGAGAAAAAAGAAAAAATCGTAGGGAGGCTTGATTATTACTGTAGGGAAGAGTTCGAACCCAGTTAGGAAACTGGTTGTTTTTGTACCCAAAGGTTAACTAAAAATAGATCGTAATGTGTTGGGCTGTTGCATGTTTGTTAATTTCTTAAACAATGATTTGATTCAAAACAACTACTACACAATTGCCAGCTGTAATGGTCGGTCACACCGCGTGAAGCGAAATAGAGCAATGATACCAAGTTCCGACAACCGCAGCGTGAAAATTGCAATATGGATTGAAACTGAAGATGTGAGGTTTAAGTATTTCTTGGGCAGGCTGGATAACTGTAATTGAGAGTTCGATACGACCAAAGGTGCTGTTGTGTGCTCGACTTTCTGTTCCATGATATTCGTTAATATATATGTGAAATGCGTAACTGATGAAGTTTCAATATGCATGGAAATTGCCTTTTATATGATATTGTACCGATGGCTACTTAGTGTTGTTACACAATACATTAGCTCTAAGAAGCTGGCCATATCAAAATGAGTAAGTATGGGCTCAGGCGTGAGCCAAACGGTGCAATTGTATGGTGTATAAACAATACTGCATGAAATTCAAGTGCTAAAAACAAAAGGGGTGTACTCGAACATTGCCGCATAAATGACATAATAAAAAAGAACTGTTCCTAGACACTATACAATTATTAGTTAATACAGCTGGTTATACCATGTGAGACAAGTGAGTACGAAATAAAAAATGAATCATGTGGATCCATACGAGGTGATCTCATCACGTGAAATAAGCACAAGTGATGCGCAAAAAGAAATTAGCATGTGATACATTGAACAATGAACAATTAGTAAAAAAAATTATCATAACACGTAATGATAAGTACATTATTACCTGATTGAGATTGTTGGCATACAGAACGTAAAACGAACTTCAAAGGTTGTATGTCACCAGGTTCAGACGGTTCGATCAAAGATTTCTACCCGTCTATGCTTACCGAATTAAATGTCTCATCTTGCATGATAATTAAATATATACAATGTCTGAACAAAATTGGGTACGGACTGCGAAACTTGGGTTGCAATGGTGCAACAGTAACGTCGTTACGAACGAGAACTTTCTTGCAGCTATTGAGATGTGGATGAGCGAAAACCGGCCGAGGAGCTTGCTTCGGCTGCTTGGCAGACATGATACTGAAATAAAGTCGAAGGCGAGAAACTTCGACTTCTGAGTCCCTGTGCATGCAGTAAACATGGAGGCTAACTAGGCAGGCGTAGGTCCATGTCATTCAAGAATTGTGATGCAGTCGTTTAAATAGATTCGCGTATACGGAGACGCATAGTGAGGAGCACTAAAATTAATGCATCGACCCAGTTGCCATTAATGGATGAGGATGCTAAATCTGCTTTTAGTTCCTTATGAATTCACTCTACCATACCGTTAGCCTGTGGGTGGTAGGAGGTAGACTGGCGTAAAGTGCATCCCACGGGCAACAAAGTATTTGGGAAATTATCGGATAAGAAGCATGTACTTTTATCAGAAATGGCCACGTTAGGAACACCATTTTGTGCAATCCGTGCAGGGATAAAATCGTTAGTGACTTCGTCTGCGGAATTGGTGCCAAGAAGTAAAACCGCATATTTAAATTTGATATCCATATATATTCAATGCGGTTTGATCCTCGATAGTCAGTTTGCCGTCGTACTCTGATGATGATCATGGAAGGTCGAAACGCGTCAGTGCGTTGCGGCTGGCGGTAGTTTTGTTATGTTGTTCGACGTTTGGTTTAATACAATGGGATTGGTGTTTATTTCAAGTTCGCAAACTTGATTTAAATAATTGTTGCCACCACCCGCGCAATCAATTATTATTAAATTGTATTGCCTATATATGTATATGTGGCGAAAGCTGCAAACAGTTAATGTTCGTGAATGCATAGAAATTGTGCAGCCGACATTTCCAGTCAAGTTCAATGTATGCGAGACTGCTAGAGGTGAGAGCCGCATATCTAAATTTGATTTCCATATATATTCAATGCGATTTGATCCTCGATAGTCAGTTTTCCGTCGTTCTCTGATGATGATCAAGGAAGGTTGAAACGCGTCAGTGCTTTGCGGCTGGCGGTAGTTTTGTTATGTTGTTCGACGACTGGTTAAATACAATGGAATTGGTGTTTACTTGAAGCTCGCAAACTTGATTTAAATAATTGTTACCACCACCCGCGCAATCAATTATTATTAAATTGTATTGCCTATATATGTATATGTGGCGAAAGCTGCAAACAGTTAATGTTCGATATTTCCAGTCAAGTTCAATGTATGCGAGACTGTTAGAGGTGAGCGCGGCATATTTAAATCTGATTTCCGTATATATTCAATGCAGTTTGATCCTCGATAGTCAGTTTGCCCTCATACTCTGATGATGATCATAGAAGGTCGTAACGCGTCAGTGCGTTGCGGCTGGCGGTAGTTTTGTTATGTTGTTCGACGACTGGTTAAACGTTCGTGACTGCATAGAAATTGTGCAACCGACATTTCCAGTCAATTTCAATGCATGCGAGACTGCTAGAGGTGAGAGCCGCATATCTAAATTTGATTTCCATATATATTCAATGCAGTTTGATCCTCGATAGTCAGTTTGCCGTCGTACTCTGATGATGATCATGGAAGGTCGAAACGCGTCAGTGCTTTGCGGCTGGCGGTAGTTTTTTATGTTGCTCGACGACTGGTTAAATAAAATGGGATTGGTGTTTATTTCAAGCTCGCAAACATGATTTAAAGAACTAAGAGAGTTTTCTGTTACTCGTGATTTTGCTTTAATCAAAGAGTAAAACGGAAAATCAGAACGCTTCGCTCTAGAGTAAACATCAATAATTTTTCCATCATTAGATTAAAGTTCATGTGTGCAGCATAACTGGAATTTCAATAAAACAAAACTTTTAAGTCCAGTTGAAATGTCCGTTTGGAGCAAATAATAGAAGGCTCTTCTGGTAGACGATAAAATTATTGAAATTTACTCATGCTAAATAGAAGTCTTTATTTGATACCTGATGCACAAATGTACAATACTACATTTACGTAAGATGTATTATCTCTAGGAAGGTAAACAAAACATTTCGTAGAAAAAGATAAAAATAATTTGCAGTTCAATACAAAACAGGCAATTTAATCGTCACAATTCACATAGAAAATTGCGTCATGGCTTAGATCTTACCGCTATAGATTATATATTTCTGAATGTAAATCATTTTTTGGAATAAAGTTTTAAAAGTTAATAATGTTTACGGATATATTCAAAGCGTAAGGCAGAATCTTACCAATGAAAAGTAGCATCAAGTAAAGTTTGGCAGCTGTAATTATAACTAATTATTATAATTAATGGGGCCAACAAAAAGAGAAGTACACGCATCCGCTACGCGAAAAATATTTTTGAGTAATTAGATATTTAGAAATTAATACCTTAGTTATATTTAAGCAGGTATGTCCACATTTATCCACTTCATTTACGATCTCTCAAAAATGCGAGTCAGGCCTACCAATGAAAAGCACATAGAGAAGATTTTATTCAGATTAGGCCAAAAGCGAATACTAAATTATAAAATGAAATCTCTCAACGAAACATTTCAAAAAAGAACACAGAGAAAATGTTTATTGAACTCATAAACAGACAAAACATTTGATCGTTTTTAAATAAATTTTAGAAGAATAGAATTTTAATATAATATTATCTAAGTATTTAGCATGAATTTCAGTTGGCTAAAGCCTAAAGCTGACTTAGATTGCGTGCGTAAATTCGGATATTCATGTGTATTAGTTTGGTCAAAGCGGACACGCTAATTAACCTAACATAGTAAGTATACGGTACACATAAATAAATTTCGCGAAAGATTAAAAACAATTGACAGCAATATTAGTAATGAAAGACTAGGATAATTTAGCTAAGAGAATATAATAGTACCGTCTTATCAAAGGTAGTGTTGCACATCCATTTAATAGTACTAATTTATTCCGGGTTTACATGATTCTAAAATTCTCTCTATCATGAGTGCAGACTACCTTTAGCCTTAGCTTGACCTGGAGTTGTTCACAGACATTCCCTGATCCTTGCGGCCAATATGCTCTAAACGCGACTAGGGAACACCATGCGGAAGATTCTGGTCTCCATTTATGTAGATGATAACTTGTAAATTCCTAAAATTTTATACATGAAATGACTGTCTCCCGAAAGTGCAAAAGACGGCAACTGATCTCTTCTGCCATCATACCATAAAGTAAAACAACTATATCGATTTGATTACGCTCGCTAGCTTCGAACTAGTCATAAATAAACGTTGAATAATTTTATCAGCTAACTGAAACCCAGAAAAGACTATATGTAGTATGAAAACATGGTGATAGGATATATGAACACTAATGAATAGATATGTAGATGTGAGAAGGATAATAAATGCGAGTTAGAATATTTATTTTTAGCCTGATCTGGAGCTTTCTGTGGCCCCATGGCTATTACCTTCGATAAGGTGTTTTCCATCATTAAATGTAAATTTCCAATTTTCCAAATCCAATAAAGATATTTGTGTATGATCATGCGTCAATGAAAGTTTAACAAAATATTCGCTATAAAAGCAGTTGAAAAACAGCACAAGGTTTCGAAAAATCCACGTCTCAATGAATATTCACTTAATTAGAGGACTAGATTTTAGTTTAAAAAAAATAAATTTGATAAAAAAAGCGCACTAAATTTTTAATCGCAAAAAAGTATTTCTGATGAACCAATTTAAATTACTTTACTGTTAATCTTCGGGAACGACAAACAATAGATAGATTCGCGTTATTTACAAAAATAGTCTGAAAGTATTCATGCAGAATGCAAAATTTGGATTTACGTAGCCAATGCTAAAATAGAAAAAACTCAACAATACTTGCAATAATTGCAATTAACCAAGAATAGGAAAATAGTTAATTAATCTTTTAGTATGGCGCATAATGTGAAAGTAAGCAACAATTAAAAATAAGGTAAAAAATAAAGAAACATGAAACATAAAGATATTATTCCACGTGACTCGTCGACTGTACCTCGCTAACTCTACCTTTTTTGTATTAAATTAATTAAAATATTCACTTTTAACACAGAATGACCAATACCACCACCACTGCGAAAAAGACACAATAGTTAGAAATTTATCATTTAAATAGATATCGATGGCTTGTACATCAGGTGACAGCATCCGTTACAAAAACAAGCATACCTTTGTGCTATTTCTGTGACAATAAATTTTGAAATATAAATAAATAAAATAGCAGTAAAAGCTAAAATAGATAATTAAGCTCCGTAATGCTACAGCACTACTCTTAAGGACCTAATAAAGGAACTACAAAGCGAAAAAATTTCGTTGGTGTGCGCATAATCAAGGCACTGATGGTATGCTGATATAGAAACTATTTTGAGACTAAAATGGGAATATTGCTAAATTACTAAAAATGTCTATCAGAAAAAAATCAGGTTATATATATATATATATATATATATATATATATATATATATATATAGCCCAAACAACAGTAAAACAGACTAATCATAATGCAGGTAGAAATGTACGCAAAGTCGAACAATGCATCGTAGAAAAAATCAAAAATATGTTGGTAAATGTATAGAATTACGCTTTGGTTGCCGAAATACAGCGTAGCTTTGTTTGATTGATTATAATGTATTAGGCGTTGCGATCCTGGTAACAAATTAGTTCAACTAAGGCTATAAGGCTTTGCCAAATAAACATGAATAAAAGGTAAAATTCCGGGTACACTTGCATCTCGTACTTGCTAGCGACTCATCAGTAAAATCAGGCATTACGCACTTTACTCACTATACATTTGACCAAGAAATGTGGGGCACTTTGACGATGCAATCTGCTACTCATGAGTCACTGGTAAGGACGAAACGGATGTGCTCATGATATTATACCTTTTGTTTATGCTGACTTCGACATATCCTTTTGGTCCTCTTTGAAACAACTTATTACTATGTACGCAATACCTAATACACAATTGCATATATGTTAGGTCTCCGCCTCAGAAAATGCATAAACTTCTGTTTGATTGATAACCGTTCTTCTCATGAGAAAGAAAATTAAGTAAAAGGTAATTAATGACTTTTAAGACGTCCTCTCTAACATTATCATACATTATGCTTCAAGTGAATAACTATCGAATAAAGCAAAGTAAATTGTGCAAGCAATATTTAGAGGTGAACTCATCTTCTATATAACTGAGGAACGAACCTAATTTATTGTTTGGCCAATATAACTAATTTGAAACCTAATTGTATTGGATAAGTTTAAATAAGTAGTTAAAATTTCACACATCAAATATATACATAGTTTAAGGTATATATATATATATATATATATATATATATATATATATATATATATATATATATGAAACAGTTTAGAATATAAAGACACATGTATCTTTTGTAAAAAAACTATAATTTGAATCGTTAAAATATAACTTAATTGAAAAGAATTTTTGGATTATTTCGGAATTGTGGATTATTATCCATCAAATGCAAAATTGACTTTATTATACATATGCGTTGATAATCATAGCCGATAATGCTAACATGAAAGTAAATAAATCTAACAGCGTGTTATGAAATAGGGAATATTCATGAAATGTTAGTCAATGTGTACGTGCGAATCGCTACCAAAAATTGGATTAAATTACGCATATCTATTTACTGGCTGCGTAGTTGACGTTTGTAGATAAATGCAGACCATTCTCCAGATGTTCCGCAGATTCTTCGGGTGGAAGAAGGTTATGCTTCAACAAGGCAAAACGTACTGCCTCCGACACATTACTCACAATATGAGTAGGAACACGAAGCTCTGCGTAGTCAGGATAGTCTCTATGATTGTGATTGGTATTTTCAGATCCGATCAGCTGACTTGCTACCTGATCAGCGTCAACATTTTCGCGTTCCTTTTACAGAAAACATGATAAAATAGGCAAGTATTTAAAAGTGACTTCCCGGAAGCCTTATTAAATTGTAAGCAAAATTCTATTTCGTTCTTTCATCATTTATAGAATTTCATCTTCATTAACTGTCAGACGTAAGCTAGTCTTACCTTCATCTACTTCATACAAGAGAAGGAACACTTTATGATGCTAAAATAGATTCCGTAGACTTCTGTCATTACATATGGCGTTCGCTTTTAATGGGTTCAGCTAAAATCAGAGGGAAGGCGATTGCTTAGACTAAATACTTGTTCCATGCAGAGCCTAATAATTTCGTTCCTAATGTCAGAGGCGTTCCTGGAGAATTCAGTGTGTAGATCACAAATCTTCCTTATCTATGCATGTGTGTTGATGATATTACTAGGTATGTCTCAGTGCATTCAAGTGTATTTGTTTGTATTTTTATCAAATATATTTTAATAGAACTTATTTGTATTTTATATCACCATCATAAAATTAATTTTAATAAACGGCAAGACAGTATTTGAAATGCGATGTTTATTCGCCAAATAACCATAAATATATTCACAGTTATATGTAGGCTACAAAATAACACTAAAATAACATAATCACGTTCACTTTATACTCAGATAAAACTAAGAATTAACAAGAATAGGTAGCCATATCGAGAAAGTACCGAAAAAGTAGAAAATTAGTGGACAATTTTCATAGATAGCAGACAAACATTCGATGGCAACGCTTTTTTTCGGCACATGACGTTACTCAGAAGTAAATCTTTTAATTTATTAATGAATTAGATAACTAATAAGATATGGACAACATTAGCGGAAAATTATGGACAATAATTGAAGAACTCCAAATAAGGACTAAACCGGTCTACTGAATGAGTCAAACGAACATTAATTGCGCGGACGGTGCACATTCTGGCCAGTACATGATGAGTCCCCAATAAGGATGAAACCGGTCTACTGAATGAATTTCCTTTTCTAAACCAAACAATTCTTAGTTTATACTGACATATGTAAGTAATTAATGAGTCAGGTGCTTATATCAAGATCACAAACTTGATTATAATACTGAATGAGTTGCCTTTAATATCTTATGCATCGACATCATAACCATGTACAACCATAAAAAAGCCAATAGTACATAATGTCTCACTGCCATATAACCATACTAAGCGAAACAAAAAATACAACAAAAATAACAGCGTCCTTGCGGGTTTCACTGTATCAAGTCACAGGCATAACTAAATCTCGCAGCTAACTCTGCCCTATTAAGAAAAGAAAGTTCCGAAGATGTTTCTACTAGAAATCTGCAACAAGATCGCCACTGAGCGCTATTCGAGGACATCGCGCAGGGTTTCTAACCAAGAACTGTAATGCGCACGAGGATATCATCCTGACAGACGTGTGGGTCTCATACTATCCAATTTGGACTGAGTTGACTTTAACCGTTTCTACGATGTCAAAATCTGTTTACTTTGTTTCATCAAGCTGGTGCTGGGTGAGAAAAGTAATTCTCCACTTAGCAATTGAATTGAGAGGATACGCAAAACGAGATCGAGCCAACGAAGTTCATGGAGCCTTATTTGTTTTTATAACGAGCAACATTTGTTGGCAGATTTAAAAACACGTCTACGGCTGTCAACGTTGGCTATTCGTTGTTGTACCATGCTTCTCAAACAACAATGATCGAAAGCCTATAAATGTCTAAAATCATCAACTCTAAGGTGCCAAGTATCACTAGCGTATAAGAAAACTACGCGTACATAGGAATTGTAAACACGACCTTTAAGGCAGAATGAAATACTCGCGTTTCTTCATAAAAGGCGGATGTTCGTCATAAATATTGTCCGAGTTATCGATAGAGCTCCCAAGGTATGCAAACCTGTCAACTATGTCTAGATCTTCACTCTACCAGTGCAGAGTTGGAGCAAGTGGTGGGGGATCCTGTAAATGTCTATTCATCATCACCATTTACTTAATGATAGAAAGGGTATATTAAATTAATTATTTAAATATCAATAAATATATAACTTATTAGGCATAATTATAGAAAAAGATTTAAACTTCTATAAATAGTAGCCAATGCATTTTAAATGAGAACCTTTTGGAATTGGTAAAATAGGTAGAAAGGAATTCTTTAAATCAAGCTCGCAAACTTGATTTAATTAATTGTTATCACCACCCGCGCAATCAATGACTTCTTAGCTAAAAAGTAGTTTAGTCCTCGTTGAACAGCGATGAATGTTTCCGTGAAGTATGCTATTCAATGATTATTAAACCTGAAATATTGTTGGTAATAACTCTAATTCGTTAATAAAGCTATGCAACTCAACTACGACTTACCTTTTGCGATTAAAAAATAATTTAAGAGTCAAAACCCAAAAGCTTGAAGTTAAACGTCAGGATAGAAAACGCGCTGGTAGGTCGATACGGGTAGTGAAATTTGAAGTCTACATTTGCGGTTCTGTTTGAGTCGTTGAAATCTAAATAAGTAGTTATTTAAAACAAGGTTTCTAAATGAATATAAACAACAAGCCCATTATATATACATTTTTTAGTATAAACTTAGAAGCGTAAAAATTAGTAAAACCAATTCATCTTTTAGAGCGGTTATCATCATCATGTCCAGCCATACAAAAGTCAAAAGTGACTAATGTTTCACTGCCATATAACCATAAGGAGTGAAAAAATATATAAATAACAACAGAAATAATATTTTAGACAAATTATTAGTGAGATTTACGAGAGAGAGATAGAAGAAATACCTACTTACTATGAGTAAATTTATCAGGATAACTCACAAAAATGAAGTAAACTAAACCTCTCCACAACAATATGGCCAAGTTAGCATTCGGGCAAGGCAAAATCAGCCATACAGCTTCCTTGCGGCTTTCACTGTATCACGTCATAAACAGACCAAACCTCTTAGCTAACTTTGCCCTACTAAGAAAATGAAGTTACGAAGACGATTCTACTAGACATCTGCAACAAGATCGTCACTGAGCTCATTTCGATGCCATATCGCTAAGGGTTTCTAACCAAGAACTGTAATGCGCACGAGGAACCCATCCTGGCAGACGAGTGGATCCTATACTACTCAATTTGGATTTAAGTAGCTTCACCTGTTTCTGCCATGTCAAAATCTGCCCACCTTGTTTCTCACACCAATCTGGTAATGGATGACAGAACAGAGCGGTACTGAGCAATCAAAATGAGGGCATACGCAAAACGTGACCGAGCCAACGAAGTTGATGGAGCTTTATTTGTTTTTCTAACGAGGAGCACTTATTGGCTGATCCAAAAATACGTCTACAGATGTCAACGTCAGCTATTCATTGTTGGTAACCAAAATGTGCTATACTTCTCAAAAAACGATGATCTAATGCCTGTAAGCGTCTCAAATCATCAACTCTAGGGGGCCAAGTTTCACTAGCGTATAGTAAACTGCGCGTAAAGATGCATTGTAAACACGACCTTTAAGGCAGAATGAAATATTCTAGTTTCTCCATAAATGACGAAGGTTCGAGAAAGCTACTTTAGCTTTCGTCATTTGTATTCTCACTTCATTGTACATATTGCCTAAGTTATTGATAGAGCTCCCAAGATATATAAACCTGTCGACTATTTCTAGATCTTCATTCTGCAGTCGCAGCGTTGGACTGAGTGGTGGATCTTACTTTAAATGTATCTTACGAATTTCATACCGAAAGACGGAACAACGTCTGTTAATTTAATCAAGGTGGCCTGGGCAGCATCTCGACTGTCGAATATTAGTACGACATCGTCCGCATAGTCAAGATCGACTAGTTTACCGCCCAGGAGAACTTCAACACCTGCATCCTGAATGTGTGGAAGAGTGTTGTTTATAATTACATCGATTACAAAATTAAAAAAAGGGGAAAAGTGGACAACTTTGACGAACACCACTGCTGGTTGTAAAGTTATGCGTTTATTCGTTGTAGACCTTAACACGACCAGATGTATTTGTGTAGAGAGCTCGTATAATATTAACAAATTTTGTGGGCACACAGCTTTTCGACAAGATATGGAATAAAACATTGCGATCTACCGAATCAAATGAGGCCTTAATGTTAAGAAAGACGGCTATTGTGGGACGGTGATATAAATGTCTCTGTTCAAGAACTTGCCTTAACGTAAAAGTATTATCTATGCATCCTCGTTCTGCGCGGAATCCGGCGTGTTCTTCTCTTGTATGGGATTCACGTGAAGCGCTAAGACGACGTAGGATAATCGAAGCAAAAAACCTAGATACGACTGGACTCAAGCTTATACCACGATGGTTATCGCACGAATTACGATTGCCTTTTTGAAGATAGGATTGATGGTCGACTCGTTCCAATCAAGAGGTACGGTTTCCTCATTCCATATAGTATGAAAAACTTTGGTCAATACTCCTGCAATTATATCGCCACCATTCTTAAATAACCCCGGAAGCAAATAATCGGAGACTGCGGCTTTGCGGAGTTTAAGAGATAGGATTGCATCGCGTACTTGTTACTGTGATGGTTCTTCGAGACTAACATTCCACACTGTTGGTGCAGACATGATTTCGGGAATCGGAACTAACGCGGGTGTCCAAGAAAATTGATCTTTGATGTGTTCAACCCACCTATCAAGACGACGTATTTTATCGGTCATTAAATGGTTGTTACTATCATTTATAGTCTCATTAACATTTAATTTTCTGCGCGAATAAGTTGGAACAAACGACGACTATTAACTGACGCGAACGCTTCTTTCATTTATTTAGCCTTTCTGGTCAAAACGTTTTCGAGATCGAAATTTAAACTGCGATTAAGTTGGCGTCTTTTATTGCGACGAGTTTTATTATGAGTCGAGTCAGGTTATTATTACATTTAGAGAGTGCAATTTCATACCGAGTAGTATCTCGATTGTCGAATAATACTAAGATATCGTTCGCATACCCAAGATTGACCAGTTTACCATCCGGGAGAACGTCAACACCTGTATCCTGAACGTATGTAAGATTATTATTTATAACAGCATCTATTACAAAAAAAAGGAAAATGGGGAAAGTGGAAAAACTTGACGATCACAACTGCTAGTTGTTAAATTGTGGTAATTCACTGTAGACATTAAGGCGATCAGCGTGTTTTTGAAGAGAGCGCGTATAATATTTACAAATTGATTGGGTATACTACTTTTCGACAAAATACCTAATAGAAAATTGCGATTCACTGGGTCAAATGCACCCTTGAAGTCTAGAACGACGGCTATTGCGGGACGCTGATATACATGTCGCTGTTAAATTATTTGTTTTTAGGTAAAAATAGCATCTATATAACCTCGTCCTGACCGAAACCCGGCCTGTACTTCTCTAGTATGTGACTCATGGATAGGAATGAAATCAAGATTATACTACGATGGTTATCGCGAGAATTAGGATTGCCTTTTTAAAAGTATGTAACGGCGGTCGACACACTTCAATCATTCGACTCGACCACATTTCATATAGTGTATATAATCAAAGCTCCAAAGATTATATCGCCACCATTCTTAAATAATCTCAGCAGAAAATCATCGAGGCCTACAGATTTTTGACGTTTACAAGATAGGATTGCATTCTATATTTTTAATTCTGAAGGTTGTTCGAAAATAGCGCACTACTTTCGGGGATCGAAAATGATGCAAGTGCACAAGAAACTGATCATTGAAGTGTTCAGATAATCTATAAAGAAAACACATTTTATGGGTTTTTAGATTGCTGTTACAATCGCTTATTGTTTCGCTAACCTTTACCTTTCTTGAAACTGTTGCGCGAATAAGTTGGAATAAGCATCGGCTTCTATTAGATGCGAGCGCTTTTTCCATATGTTCAGCCGTTTTGGTAAAAAATGATTTAAAATAGCCTCTTAGATTGTGTTTATGTTGGCATCTTACAGCTCTACGAGTATTGTTATAAATAGAGCTAGCAGAAATTTGGTGTCTAGTTTCGGGGATCTCCATAGACGTTTCAGAGACGGAATGACCAATTACATGGGAATCTGCCATGCCAAATACAGTCGTACCTGCCTTGCGAATAGAGGATACTGCCAACGTTAACAGTCATTTTGAATTTTCGCCATCTATAGTAGAATAGTTTCATATTTTTGTTGGGAAGACGGATTTTCGAGTTTCTAAACATTTATTTAAGGTTTATTGTTTTTAGTTTTCAGGAGACTTTGAGAGAAAATCTACAACAGATAGGTGCATGTCCGAGTCGACATAATTATTCAAATTTATATGTTGGCCGAAAAATAACACTATGTCATCCATTCTAAATGGGGATGTTTTGTATTAACAAATTTCATTCTCTTAGACAATGTACAAACAAAAGCTGATGAGCACCATATCCCAAGGCACTAGTGGCCGAAACTTGCCCTTGCGTCCGGCATGCTTGCCCTCATTCCATCACTACCCACTTACAAATAAATTTTACTGTGTATTTAAACCGAACTTAAGACTTCACATGAAATGAGATGATAGCTGTAACCTATTAGACCAGGCAATTTTCATTCTAGCATTCCCAGACTGGCTAACATGCTACTTTTAGATCAATGCATACACGTTCTAAATTTTGCAATTTACAATTCAACACTTTTACCATCCACTATATATAAATCAGAGTAAGTTATAATCTGCACACACTGAGTATCTAAAACAAGCATTTAATTGTTTTTAGTCTTTCTTAATTACATAATATAATATATATAAGTTAAATCCAGCGGGGAGATATATCGGATTTAAAAGCGAAACTATGACGCTTCGACGGTATATTGTGCAAGTGCTGAAATCTGTACAACACAAGACTTTTAGGGAATTAACGCTTTGGCTTCCCATTTACTATCACTAGCAAATTTAGCCAATAAAAAAACGAATGACATAACGTTCAACGTTGATCACCACACGTAGCGCCCACCGTGTTACCTGGTCTGTCAGGCAAACTTTAAATCCGATTGGATTTCCGTTCTTTTACTGTCTTCGTAGTATTCGCACGATTTTTGCGACACTAACCGACTCGCATTTGGCAAATCCAAATAAATATCATTAGCATTCACGACCGACTATTTTTTATAATTCTAAATTAATTTGTGTCGCATTGAATTGGATCTGACTGCGTATAGAAGTAAACTTAATTCACAATTCTTTATATATAAGGATTTTTAAACGTATCTAATTGTTCTGAATATAGCATCAGAAATCTTAATTAACGAATGAAATCTTCCCTGCAGACAATATATGGGACATATTAAATTTAATAAGTTGGCTTTGAAGTCGCATTAATAAAGACTTTATATGAATATGACTCTACCCCTGCTTGAATGCACATGTATAAGAAATTTCAACGTTAAAGTGTCCCGCAGTTCCTGACGAAATATGTAGTGAGATTAGGGATTTCTGCTGGCTCCGGCTGATGAGCCGGGAGTAAATAAAACACGTGTGAACGTGAGATAGCATTTTTTGTTCACACTGATCACGGAATGTCCATCCGGTCCTATTTAAGCCACCTCGCATCACTAGGTATGCAATGCCTGATATATTAAAAGGCACTAATATATTAAAAAAAATTAAAACAGCTAATTACGCGGTACACGCCCGTCAATACAAGAATTGATTCACAAACAGTTGGTCCATGATCTTCAGCAAATACACTACTCTGTGTATGAGATGTAACGTCATCCGATGCCAAACTACACATAGAATTATCTGGACTCGGTGGAAACCTAAGAGAATTGGCAGAAGTACCACTCATTGAAGAGGACATGTTGACCGGTGAGGCGACAAACAACGTTCTATCCGTAGTTGTTTGCGTTGAAGAGTTGGAAAATCTTGAGCTGTCGGACAGAATTGAACGTGCCAATCTAACAACTCTGGAGTCATATCTTGCTTTCAAGAAGCGATTAAACAAATTGGCACCGTAGATATCAGTTTGAGGATTGTCACTATAATAAATTAAAAAGGTAAAACAAATAAACGAATTATGGACGACTTTAAGCATCAATACTTTATTTATTTGTTTTGTGAACACAATCATCTTCGTGGCAGTTTGGTGAGGCAACTTAGGTGGAGTAGGAAACCTATGAAAAAGTCAAACTATCGTAATAAATTACACATTTATTTACGCGGGGATGATATTCAGAAATAGGATTAATAAGCACCGATTAAACATTACTTGTCAGTATCATATACTTATTTACAAAGGTGTGCATAATATTGACAACCAAGAAGAGTTGATAAACTGACTCGTACTAAAATAATGTTAATAATAATAATGACTAAATATGAATCTGAGAAAATAACCAACGAGTATAATGAAAACTAAAGATGTACACGCTCGCATGCAAAAGGCAAGCTAAAGTGTGATTTTAATTAGACGAACTCCTGTTATAAGGGCGTGCAACTTGTCTTGTCGCTCTTTTATTGGATAGAATAGTGTCGTGCTTAACATTCATACGACAGTTCTCTTAGCCTCCAAC
The DNA here is from genome assembly GCA_029291075.1 of Eudiplozoon nipponicum. Taxonomy (NCBI): domain Eukaryota; kingdom Metazoa; phylum Platyhelminthes; class Monogenea; order Mazocraeidea; family Diplozoidae; genus Eudiplozoon; species Eudiplozoon nipponicum. Next base: position 25,848 of record JAQBSW010002861.1, read on the forward strand.
TTCATTTGGTCATCTTTTAGTGATCGAATTATTCTATCGCAAGATAAGTTCTTATTTCATCATCATTTTGGTCGAATTATCTTGATAGACGAACCTGTAAAATAATTGTATGGTTCGTCTAATATAGCGGAAACCCCAGGTCTCCAGTTTCCTAGTTAGAATTAAAGGTAGACATGCTATAGTTTTATTTAGATTCAGAGTGAATATCACAACACCGTACTTGTTTATACAGCTTATGCGTGCAACTCTTGAAGACAAACGTTTTCTTAACAACGTTGAAGTTTCTGAATTATTGGTCTCCCTTCACCAGAAAATGTGAGGGCAATCTCAGCTACGTCTTTGTGCATGAAGTGTATAAAACAAATAGTCTAACGCATGCAAATGGTAAACTATTATTCAGCAAATCTAGCCTAATTTAGATGAACATAACAGTTACGGAAATGCACATACACACATGTGACACGCGACTATCTAGTGAAAGATCAGTCTGAAGTATAAATATTATTAGTAGGGTTTTTGTAAACTCGTGAGAATGGGCCTACTGAAGAAGGCTAGCGATAAAGGTAGCTGAAATATTTTGTTAAAATAAAGAAAACTACTGGATAAATACTTATGTTAGTCAAAACGCAGATCAGGTAATACCGATCCATCTTTCAGCACTAGCCGCAAAATTAAATAAACGTTTTGTGTAAACAACACCAAATCACCATTCTGAATTACTATAGTTGGGCTTATACAGGCATATGCTTATACACATGTAGATAAGCATGTATGTGTAAGTGAAACTTGTGGAATCTATATGGAGTTTTAGTTAGGAATGCAAGATAATTGGCCTATGAGAAAAGCAGGACATTGAAAAATATTTTAATGAATCTTAATATAAAGAAATATCAATAAATCAGATCAGGTTTATGGTTCTTATTTTGCAATTCTTCATTAGTGGGAGTTGCAGGAGCCCCAGTATCATTTGAACAAGAGCGTTACTGTTTGCTCCATAAATTTCTTTGCAATACAAAATCATATACATGAAACGTATTAAAGCAGGAATCTAGCTTCAAAGCCATTTTTAAGATTTTTTATAAATACATAAACAGTATGCAGGAATCCGTAACTTATAGATTAAGTTGCTTAATGGGCATCACCTTGTGGCCAAACACGAACCAATGGCTCTATTTAGGGTTAATGTTAATTTCAGAGGATCACCATGCAATGTTGAAATAGTAAAAGAACCAGGTGAATGATGGAGGCAGCAGCGGAGCCTCAGTCATTAATAATAGATATATATTTAACATGTAAATATTTTTTTAACAAGATGCGCTGCTTACGAGAAAACTCCTATACATAACGATACTTAATAAAGAGTGCCTCAAGTAACAATATAGCGTTTTTATATTCCCAGAACTAGTTCATTTGTTGATAGAATAGATGAATGCTTCTACCGAAGAGTTTTGAAATATTAAATTTCGTCTAGATGAGGCGTTTTTGCTAATACTGAGGGAATTCGCATAAAGAACACAACAAACATTGACGACACAAGTATGGCGAAAAAATCAAAATGGCAGCACAAAAAGCTCTCACAATGTCTGCATCTTGATCAACTAGTAATTTTTGGCTTTAAGAGGAATTGAAACATGCTTGCACCACTGAATGTTGAAAGGCCACATATGTGTTTGGGAAAATTTGAAGTCACTGTACGAGCATAAGGCTTCTCGTTAAAAATACCAATTATACGTTTCTCCGTCTATGAGTAAGTTGATTGTTCGACAACAGTTAAATAGGAATTGTCAGTAGACCTCCCGTATGCAAAATTTAAACGGCAACTATTGGATCACTTCCGGACCATATCTCAGGAATTGTTTGCTTAATTATACAGACTAAAACTGCCAAGTGGGCCTCTTCAGGATACCATGATACAAATCACGTTGTAGTTGTCCAAACTAATGGGTTCTTAGTCGAGCGTACAACCGCATTCGGACATCATGTTTATGCCTCTTGTTCCGAGCAAGTCTGGTGGCCTGCAAGAGGAGGTCTAGGTTCTACACAATGCATCAATTATCGGCCATCACACCGGGGTTTACTAAGTGATGGATTAACCCTATATCAACAGCGTGCCAATACGACATTCCCTTTGGTGTCATATACATCGGGTTCGTGAGGGGTAATAGAAATAAGTGGCTTGGAAACAGTCGAAGTACGTCATTATAGTTCTCCAAGAAAACGGATAGTTAGAGTTGTCAACAGGGATCACCACCTCACGAAAATTGATACACAATATGCTGTCCAGAAGAGGATTCGTACAATAGCCTATAGCTAACACAAAATAAGTTGGTCTGCAAGGGAAAAGGAGTCTCGGAAAATTTACTACACGTAAGGATTTCTATTAAACGTAAGATTTTAGAACACTTAGATAGAAACTTTGATGATTATACATCTGGATACTGGAACGAACGTTTATGTGTTGCTCACGTCAGGGTGATTAATTAAATTGCGACTTATGAAAGCAGCAGTATGTGAGACTTTCGGCCGACTATTAGGGTTGTGGACCAACGGCGCACTGACTAATAAATAAATGACGGTATGTACCATGCCTTTTCTGTTAAGAACAGCCAAACAGCCTTGTTCGGCTTAGACTTGATTTGAACGTAGATAAGCTAGGTCTAATTGAAGAATAAATGAGCATGCATCCTCCGTCCGAAAAGCCCGAGATCCATACAGTTTATATGCAACATTCCGGCGCTATGTGAGAGAAGTCAGCCGCTAAATTGATGGAAAGAGTTTCGGATCCAGTACGACAGCAAATGCCATCGCCCTGATAGCACCAAATATCCCAGACCTACGACCCAACGCTCTAAAATTTGGCTTAACCGAATAGACGTTTACAAACTAGCGAATTTTTATGACGCTTCTCCAAAAGATTCCCGGCGGCTATCGAAAAAATGCAAGAGATAGATACCAGCGTTCTAGATCAATCCTCAACTGCGTTAAGAGCTCCTCGGTTTACGTTACGAAAAAGCATGGCTCAATCTAACAAGTAGCTAATTTTCAGGAATTGAGTCTGTGGTTAAATCTGAGCCGCATGCCATGTCTGTATTGCGCGATTTGTTCCTGCGGCTAGCGGGTGGAAGTGGTTAGCCGTACTTCATATAAATCATGACTTTTGTCAAATTGGAGTCCAGCCCGAAGGCCAGTGGAAAATTTCGGTGCATGTACTCTAATGACATTTAAAAATTTAGTTGGATATACTTTGACTTAAAGAAAGCACCTAAAATGTTTCAAAGAATGATGGATTTCTTCGTAACCAGTTTACTCTGTACTGTAACGCATTTTCCTGATATCAGTACTTGGCGAATTACCAAACAAAAATTTCGTGCTCGGATGCTGATGATCCTGCCAAAATTTGTAGAATGTCGATTACATTTTAATTCTGAAAATATACAGATATTTCAGCGAGTCACTCAAATTCCGCAGAAGGACGCATGTCATTAGGTTCAAACGTACCGCCTATGAAAGATTATCCAGGGCCTCCACTTAAAATCTACTGCGCTGGTTTGGCTGAAAGAAGAATTTCTGTAGACATGACTTCGCAGTGATGGCGGTTATTATCTAAGCTAACCAGTGTTAAAATAAGGTTCGGTGAACGGAGAATGCTCAAGCTATGTTTATTCAAAGTATGAAAAAATCGATAAACGCCACTATTTTGACAGATTCCTCAGACATAGGCAGAGGATCAGTATTTCAAGCTGACGGACGCCAGACAAAACATGCAAGTCGCATTCTCACGAAAGCGGAGTAAAATTGTATTGTTGCTGGAAAGAAACTACTAGCAGTATACTGGGCCACAAAAAAGGTAATATTTTGTCATCCGTAGGTATATAAAATTATTTACCGACCGCGGTCACTAGACATTGAAAAGAAACCAATAAATCGGGCTATTGAAAAGCTCGAGGAATACGATGTAACGATTTACTATCAAGCAGACATAGAGAATGCTGCAGCCAATGTGCACAGCAGAATTTACGCTGTTCTTGAATCGGCGTTTATAAAGATCTCTAAAGAATCGGGCATAGATTCTACATAAAAAGAAATAGCTAGATAGCTACAAAATGGACAACCAGTGTCCACATCATATTGAGTTTTGATCTTGCAAAATGGGATACAGGTGCGAATAGAATGGAGAAAAGTAAAATTGTTTGTGTCTGGTTCAAAACGAACAGAACTAATCACCTTTGGTACGAGGTGCTGTGACAATCATGCTCGGGGCACTTCAGAAAAACATTGCAGTCTTGGTACTACATGCCAAAATAGGTTTATAAATGCGACCAACACTGCCCTATATGCCAGCGTTGTAAACTACAGGATAGAGAAAAATTAACGCCTATAGTCGTCAATGTAACAGCACGAAATAAATTTTTGCATATCCATTTGTTGAACAAATAAGGGCTACAAATGGTAGGTTAATTCAACTGATGGGTCGAGTTTGTACATTTGCAGTCAACTACAGCAGAGGAAATTATAAGAGACTAAGAGGAGCGCTGGCTCAATCGATTTTATGCACTAAAGTTATCGTTACTAACCAGTGTGTACAGTTTGAGTCGAAGAAATTTAATCAGTGGTAAACGAACCTTGGTATAAAGCGTCCCCGAGCTGTGACTTATCACTCTCTGACTAACACGACGTCTTAGCGAGCGCACCGAACGATGGAGGTTCTGTGATGTTGGTGCCACGAGGCTCCCGGTTCATGGAGAGAGATCAGATTTAGTTAAGCGAAACATACGATATACAGTATCATTAGCTACAGGATTTTCTCCGACAACTGATATAGATTGAATGTACATACTTAATCCAAGCGAACAAGTAACCCAAGGGCCTCTATATTACCGCACCACATAAGATATTCAGGGGCATCTACAATAGCTACATCAAACTGTGTGCGCCAAACAGCAACAAACAAATGCCCCACGACCTACACGTATCTGCCTCATCATAGGCATCATCATAATCACGAATAGCAGTACAAAATTCGTCAGTAACTGATGTTTCTCTGTCATAACCACGAGGAAGAAAATAAGGAAAGAGTAGAACAATAAATAAAAACAATCATTTAGACAAAAATTCTTAAAAGAGTGTGATTTATGTGGGGAAGGGTCTAGATAATAGGAGTATATTTACCTAGACATTGCAAAAATGAGGTACATTGAACATCCACACAAAACCATTATATCCAAATCAGCTTTTAGGCAAAGCAATATGGGCAATACTAATTCCTTGCGTTTTTCATTGTATTGCGTCATAAACAAAACCAAATTTGGAAGATAATTCTGTCCAGTATAGAAAAAAGTAATACATATGATACTTCAATAAATCTGTAACATGATCACCACTGAGCTGGAAACGATGGCGTATCGCGCAGGGTTTTCTAACCTAGAAATATAATGCACCTAAAAATCTGAAAGACGAGTGGGTCCTATACTACCAAATTTGAATGTAGTTGATTGTAACTGTTTCTGCCATGTCAAAATCTGCCCATCTTTTTTCTTACGCCAATCTGACACTAGGTTAGAAAAAAATGCTCGACTGTGCAATTGTATTAAAGGCATACGCAAAACGTGCCCGAGCCAACGCAAAAGATCAAGTCTTATTTCTTGATCTAACTTGTTAGTCGATACCAAAATACGTTTCCAAACGTTCGCGTCCGTTTAACATTGTTGGTAACCTACATGTACTATGTTTCTCAAACAACGGTGGTCAAAGGCCTGTAAGCTCTAAAGGCGAAGTCTCATTAGCGTATGACAAAACTGCACATAAAGATGCGTTGTACACACGACCTTTAATGCAGATTGAAATACTCGCATTTCTCCATAAACGGCGGAGGTTGGAGAATTTTTTTTAGCTTTAGCGATTCTCAAACTCACCTAAGTCATATTACCAGAGTTACTGATAGAGTTGCAATAAATTTAAACCTCTCAACTACTTCTAGATCTTCACTTTGCAGCTGCAGAGCTGGTGTGAGCGATCCTGTGTAATTGTTTCAATTTCAGAGTAGGGAATTTTATACCGAAAGGCGGAACGACAGCTAATGTATTGAAGGTGGCCTGAGCAGAATCCGATTGTCAAATAATAGTACAATATCATCTGCATAATCAAGATCGACCAATCTACCGCCCGGAAGAACATCGACACCTGAATCCTGAACTTATGGAAAGGTATTGCTTATCACAGTATCTATTACAAAATTAAACAATAACACAGAAAGTTACCGGTTTTGAGGATCATCGCTGCTGCTAATAAAGTTGTGCGTTAATTCGATGCGGACCTTAACGCGACAAAAGATTTTTCATAAATTTAGTAGGCTTACAAATTCTCAACAGAATATTGAATAAAGCATTGCGAATCCCTGAGTCAAATGCAGCTTTGAAGTCTAGCAAAACGGCAGTTATGGGACGGCGATAAACATGTTGTTTTTCAAGAACTTGCTTTAAAGAAAAAATAAGATACATAGAGACTCGTCCTAAGTGGAATCAGGCTTGCAATTCAATAGTATGTAATTCAAACGAAACGCATCGATGGCGTAAGATAATCGAAGCAACTAACTTCGAAACGACTGGAGCCAAGCTTTTATCAAGATAGTTACCACTTCAAAAACGATTGATTATTTTGAAAATAGGAATGATAGTTAATTCTTTAGAATGATGAGACACGGTCTCCTCATTCCATATAGTACGAAAAATGTTAGTCAACGCCGCATAAATTATATCGCAACAATCATTTAATAAGCTCGGAAGCAATATATCGGGGCTTGCAGCTTTGCGGCGTTTAAGAGATAGGATTGTGTTTTGCATTTTTAACTCTGATGCTTTTTAGAGGTAAATATTCCACCCCGTCGATAAGAACATATTTTCGGAGATCGGGTCTGATGAAGGTGCCCAAGAGAACTGACCTTTGATTTTTTCATCCCGTCTATCTAGTCGTCACACGCCTATTTGGTGGAGTCTACGTCGTGGTAATTGAGAGAGAACTCACGGCGCCACACTTTGTGAATGATAGTCAATAACGGACTGAAAAGGGAAAAACACAAAATAAAACCTGCCGGATGGACCCCGCGCTGTGACACTCAATCCATTAAGTAAGGTGCCGACGCACTCTCTTCAGTTGCAGAAGATGTTGCATGGATAATCTCTAGAGCCCAGAATACGCCAATTGCCGTATTTAGAGTTGATGTAAATTTCAGAAAATTACCCCACAGAAGCGTGACTGAAAACACAGAAAGAGATGGAGAATGTTGGAAGCGGCAGCCAATCCTCAGGCATTATCTATAAATACAGAATTGCGCAACACATCGTCGAAACATCGCACGTATATTTTCCAGACGTAGCATTCAAAATAATTACTAAATGCAATAACAAAAAGGAGCTAGTCACATACGAAGCCTTATGGATAAACAAATTGCAGCCGGATTTATGCAAGCAGAAGAAGCATGTTCAGGCATTGAACTTGAACTGGATGTGATGCACGCAATTGATTTTTTCCCGTTTTTTCACACTCTCTCCATGTTTACATATTTCTATCTTGGTTTGCTTTCCAATTTATATGTAAAGATATGTTCATTAGTAGATATTTGAGGAGGTAATGAGAAAGAAATGTTTCTTGTATCTGATCAAATTTCTTTTTGTTTTTGCAAATAGGAAGGGTACAATGAAATACAGAATTAGTATGCAACTTTTTTCATAAAGGGGTGCGCTTTTTACAAACAAGCTCCTATAAATAGTAATGCCTAATGAAGAAAGGTTTTCAATTAATAATATGGCTTCTACATATTACTTAAAAAGAGATGGTTTGTATGCTAGCAGGACAGATGCATATCTTAACCAAAGAGTTACAAAATATTAATTCTCGCATAGATAAATTTACTATTGTTAACACAGATAAAATCCGCATTAAGTACATAACTAACATGTACGTACACAATATAGGCCACAAGACAGTAATAATAAACTGTCACAACAATAACCATCCATAGACGTACTTTTGGAGCTGCCAACAAGTGCTCCTCGTTATAAATACAAATAAGGCTCCATCTACTTCGTTGGCTCGATTACGTTTTGCGTATGCTCTCAATTCGATTGCATAGTAGAGCTCTGTTCCCTCATCCAAATTGGGTAGTATAGGACTCACTCGTCTGCCATGATGGGGTCCACGTGCGCATAATAATTCTTGGTTAGAAACCCTGCGCGATATGGCATCGAATCGAGCTCAGAATCGATTTTATTGCAGATGTCTAATAGAATCATCTTCGTAACTTTCTTTTCTTAGTAGGGCAGAGTTGGCTGCGAGGTTTGGTTAAGTTTATGACGTGATACAGTGATACCCGCAAGGAGGCTGTATTGCTGATGTTGCCTTGCCTTAAAGCTGACTTAATGGTGTCGTATAAAAGTTTAATTTGCCTCACTTCTGTGATTCATCTAGATAAATATAATCGCAGTAGCTAGGTACACACACACAATCTCTCTCTCTCTCTCTCTCTCGAAAATCTCACTAATCATTTGTGTACCTTAATTATTATTTTGTCGTTTTTGAAATAATTTTCTTGTCTTTTTGTTTCGCTTCTATTGTTTATCTGGTAGTGAAATATTTGTTACTATTGGCTTTTGCATGGCTTTGCATGATGATGATGATGATGATGATTAAGAGAAATCGTAATCTGTGATGTATAGACGTGTTGGTAGGCAAACATTCGGTATTAAAACATTGAAAACAATCTATGACAGTATTCTAAAAAAAATTTTGGAGCTAATTGTTCTATTAATGACATTTAATTAAAAAAAGTGCCCATAATAAAAAGCAGAGATGTTCAATTTTCGGAAAACACACCAAAAAAGGTTAAGTTGAATTATGTCATTGGTGTACACACTACTAAAAATTTTATTTTATACAGTGGCTTTTGATCACTAACCGTTTGAATTTTCAATCATATAGGCGTTGAGTCTACACGCGCAAAATGCATATATGCATGTGTACGTAGGTATGTTCTAATGTATGGCTGGACGTATGTCTGGTTGTTTGTATGCATATGCATTTTGTCCATGAATTTATGTATGCATGTTTGTATGTTTTATATAGGTATGTATGTATGCATACATGTATTTGTGTGTATTTACCCAGATACATATGTATTCATACATGTACGCATGTATGTATGCGTGTTTGTATGTATGTGAGCATGTATGTTTCTTGGATAAATGAGGCTCATTGAGCATTAGAAAATTGTACAACCTGACCGATAATTATATATATATATATATATATATATATATATATATATATATATATATATATATATATATATAAAACAACTCACCCGACACAATATATTCGATTTAATTGAGCATTATTGCCGCATACACGTTTAGCGACAGAATTCAAAGTCTGCAAAGCATGGTAGTATGTCAGTTCGGAGGGTTTTCCAACTAAGGCTGTATACAATAATCGGCGGCCTGTCATTTTTCGGTAAAGTGTTTCTAGAGTAAGCAGAAAACTGCCATGTGTCAACCGTGGGCTGGGTGCTTCGGACATCCACATTAGATCTAAATTGCAGGCGAAAACAGGCAAATGTGGCCAACCCGCAGTACTCCATAGAGTTCTAGAGCCTACATAGTAACAAAATGCAAATTACGTCAGGTAAGTGCAAAATATCAGGGTATAAATCATTTATTCAGCTCGAATTTAAGGCTAAAAGACAGTAACAACTTGATGAGTTTAAATTAGAAATAAATCAAATATAACATAGTGTTTTTAAATAAGCAGTATGCAAAACCTTTTTTAAATAAAAAGATTAAAAAATGTAAAATATATTTCATTAGAACAACACCCATTTCTGTGGTTGGAACTATCGTATTCGCCCGAGTGATTTAGGCTTTCTATGCGTATTCTTTCAGTGTTCACAGTAACCGTTTAATCAATTCAATAATTCATCGGTTACAGGTTTTTATTTATCTTGCTAGCATTCGTATCAACCACTTTAACGAAGATTGAGAAACTATAATTCTGCATGCAACCATAATTTATTTATTCTGATCAAATATATAGAGGTATTCTTGCATAAAACTCACCGCTTAGTAAGCAAATTTCAGTAGTAATAATTTATTTATTATTTTCTGATGCTCAGCCTTTTCTTCGGTATACTCTTGCATTCAGCGCTGCTTTAGGCTATCGCTTCTCAGTGGTAATTATCTGGTACTCACGCCATTATTAAAAAAGAGCCACTGACGCGCTCTCAGCCTCAAGAGTAGCCAATGAAACATGGTACTGCTCGGTACGACAGAACACTTGTTAGCTTAGACTCGGTGACATTTTCGGTTGGTGGTTAGAAGCGCTACAAAATCTATGCCAGTAATCTCGTGGCACGACGCTATTATTCAAGATATCGGTAACTTAAACACGCTTCACCAAGATAGTACTAAATATAAAATATGCAGGAATTTAATGAAAAACAGAATTAAGTGGAGGAACGTCTAATACCGTCCTACAGTAAGACTTCTGGAACTAACTGTGCGGGATACACAAATTTTCGTTAATCTCCATATGCACACATGTAAATTCGAATATGTATAGAAAAGAAGCAATCGGAAAAAATTTGAAATGCTGTCATGTCCACTTTAAATTTTGCAAGGTATTTTTGCTAAAATATATACTAAATTTAATAAAGCAATCCATATGCTAAACGCATTACACTTGTACCTATTTAAATTACCAAGTGACATACCGTCAAATGTTCAGTTTGAAAGAAAATATTATAATAGTGCTAAAAATCTGTTGATATCGATAACATGTTCTTACGACGTTGTTTGAAGTTGGCATATGACACCGAGTAGTCTACTTAATTTTACGTGTAAAAAGGTAAAAATACACTGGAACAAGTCAGCTTTATCGTATGGCGGTTGACGTGTTTCAGAAGACAAGAAAATAATCTACTAGAATTATGAGCTAGCTATTTTTATCAATAAACAATTTAATTAAATAAGTAAATTTAACTAGTCGAGGTTTGGGCAACTTTCATATCACTTGTACTTCCTCAGGGATAGAATCATCTAGCTCATTAACAAATAGAACGTTCTAATCAGTTTTGTGAATGATATACAATAATGAATAAAATACAAGAAAAAATATGCGGCTCTAAACTGTAGTAGTCTCACGTACACTGTACATGACTGGAAATGTCGGCTGCACAATTTCTATACAGACACGAACATTGCCTTTTTTCAGCTTTCACCCCATATATATATAATACAATTAAACCATCATAGATGGCGTGGGTGGTGGTAACAATTCATTTAATCAAGTTCGCGAATTTAAAATAAACACCAATCCAAATGTATTTAACCAGTCGTCGACGTACAATATACGCGAGACGATTAGAGGTGAGAGCCGTATATTAAATTTTGCTTCCCATGTATATGCATTGTCGTTTCATCCTCGCTAGTCAGTTGGCTGCAGTACTCTAATGGATGATCATGGAAGGTCAAAACGTGTCGGTACGTGTGACTGACTGTTTTAGGCTACGTTGTCGGCGACTGATTAAATATATTGGGATTGGTGTTTACTTTAAACTTGCGAACTAGATTTAAAGAATTGTTACCACCACCCACGCATTCAAGGACTGTATAAGATAACTTGCACATCAAAAATTTCACCTTCGACCATTTCCCGCTATTAATAATTCAGCTTGAATTAATATGACAAATGAAAAAGACAAACCTCAAAGCTATACATGAAATAGTTGGTTCTAATTAGAATTATTCGCCAGGTTTTGGATAACGTTAGTATGACTGGCTAGGCGGTGCCGAAGACAGACCAGATGTCTCGCTGGCTATGGGTCACCAATTGACAAGAATTAACACAGGTTTAATTTATAACGCCGTAAATATTGTTGGTATGAGATAAAAATGTCTTAATTAGCCTAATATGAACAATGTAAAAACATAATTTGACCGTACAAAATACTTTTAACTAAAACGTATACTTGTCAAGAATCATGAAGTGAAAAAACTAGATCGCTTGCTTACAGCTGTAAAATTTGAAATAAAAAAATACGACTAAGTGAGCTTATAATTGCAGCTGCTCAAAAGAATTTTAGACGACAAATACATTTTTCTTAACACGAACGTATTATACTTTTTTGATGTATAAGGATACCGAAAACTAGCGAGTTCAGATTTATTAAAATGTGATAATTCACAAGCAAGAGCGCATCTCATAAAAATTGTAAGAAATCCAGAATAAGTTGAACGATTGTTGATATAATATATGCGTTAAAAAAATTCAATTGAGCTCAAAATGCAAGTCAACTGTTAAGAATCATAATATTACAATCATATTTAAAATTTTATACACTGCCAGCCAACTTTGTCGTTTATCCTACGTGGAGAGGCATTCCCATAGGTTCATATTTAGCATTTGTAAAATGTAAAATGACAATTGTAGATATATAAAAGCAGAAAGTTGACTATGGTGTCAACGACATACTAAAAAGTAAAGGTTGTCTTATTAATGTTTACAATCATTTTTTTCAGAAAATCAATGAAAAATGCGAGGAAGATCCACTAATATAATTAGTTACTATAATCTCAGTCACCCTGTTGCTCAGTGGTTAGAGCACCAGTTTTCGAAGCAGACGTGCCCAGGTTCGAGCCCTGTCCGCGGCAAATTTTAGACAGTACGTGATGAGTTGCCAATAAGGTCGAAACACTATACAATACTTAGTTTATACTGAGAAATGTATGTATATAATGAATTGGGTGTTTATATGAAAATCGCGACCTTGATTATAGTAATAATCTCCGTCCGCGCAACCAATGTTCGCTTAAGAATATAGCTAAAATCTCAACACATCAGCATTTAAAAAGTAATAATTCTCTAATCCATAATCATGAAGTAATGTTCATTGTTTTGTACAATGCACACGAATTCTAGGTTGTCCTTTCAAAATGAGAATGAAATTGTGCCTTTTATGAAATAAACAGATTTAAAAATAAGCAAGAATAAAAACTGGAGTTATTCGAATACATTGTAGTATTGTAAACAACAAACGTATATCCTTGAAATACTGATAAATTTAATTTATCTAACCAGTTTAGAGTATAATTTGAAATAGAGCGGAAAACATAGCGTGAATAACCACGAATAGAAAAATGTCTAAAAATATATTTAAGCTGTATTATAATTATAGATAAACATACTAAAATAATTATATGGTTGCTATGTGTGTAAAAAATAGATGAATCGATAACGACATACCCTTATTAAATGAAAAGGGGAACTCCATATCTTTTGCAGTGTGATACGGTTGGCCGTTAGACATAATAATATCGAGGAGTAGTTGTAAATTTGATTCCCATTTGAGTGGTTCACCAAAAAGTATAACAGCTGAATATAATGAATTGTAAACATATATATACTAAATAATTTATAAATTAATATACATTATATTTTTAAATATCACGGTTAATGAATTATTTAAAAATACCACAGGTAAATACAAGTCATCAGTAGAATTTTATAAATAGCAATTAAAGTTGTTATTTTCAATTTTTATCCTCATACAAAAATGACTAATAGGGTTTGTTCCTCCAATTCAAAAGTTCTCCTACACTGAAAGAAAATAAATACCAAAAAATTACCGAGGCATAGTATTTGTTATGGTCATATAAAATCTGCTCAAAATATCATATAATCGATGAAAGCGAACAACAATAGGAAGATGAATATGGTTTTCTACACGACCGCTTCGGTTTTACCAATTTCAAGCCGTTAATAACACTGTTAATGTCCGAGCATAAACTCATCATTACAAGCTGAAAATATTTAATCGCGTTTGCCAAAATATCAATCTTTCCGTCAATTATCCCACATTCCTCCCCCATATGGTGGGTTTATGCTGTAATATCAGCTCCTACTGATGACTCGCCAGTGAGCACAAAGCAAGTGTGCACATCGGATTATAGTTTCCGTTAATGTTGGCTGGTTTATCCGCCCGGTCATATTGGAACTAATTTGTAACAGGGTGCGCAACACCTAATAAATAATTGCACACACATTATTTCTCTGCTAAAAATTGTATCTTAATGTTAATTTTATTATTATAAAGCGTGTTATACAGTTTGCAACAAATAAAATAATGCTATTTGTGGTGTCTATGCTATACAACAGGTCATTGGCTTGTAGTGGTCAATAACTTCGAGTAAACCGCGTCTAATGATTCAATGTCGGTTAATCCGACTCGTCTCTATTTTTATTAGATCTTGGGGTATCAACCCACCAACCTATTTGTTGAGTTCGGTTATTTAAATAAATACCTCTTCCAACCAATCGTTCAAAATAAAAGGCTCGTTGAAGTTGAGTCGAAAAAATTTATTAATGAAACTAAATAATTATCTAGAATGCATTATGGCTTAAATAGACCTTCACTAACTTCATTCAAGCAAACAGTTACTGAACTCCTGAACTCCACTTTCAATTTCAATAGGCATACTGAAACGTTTTTTTTATAAAGCCAATACAAATAATGGCACTCTACTTCTAGGACTCACATATTAAAGGTTCCGATTTCAAATGCAATCCATCTTTAAGATCGGTGCAAAATTTGCTGGGAGAATTCTATGATATTAGCGAAGATTGGAAATAAGGCTCGAACCAGTCGCATAACGATTAGTACTAAACAGCTATACCAAGTGTTACAGGTACGAGGCTCACAGTTCCTCTTAGATATTTCTGGAAAAAAATCAGCGCATCGCTGGGTCAAAGTTAATTGCTTAATTCCTAAAAAACAGAACAAGGAGCTATTTTAGCCAGTCAAAGCAGGACATTATGTTTAAGTTCAACAAATAGGTATAAATGTGGTCTAATTATGATCGGAATCCTGCCTAAATTTTTCCTGGTTAACTTTTCCTCAATAAAGCCAAACACAGGGACCTCACGAATGCCAAGCACCTTACGAGGTACTGAAAAAGTGTTGATCTTTGAGAATCACTTAAACCAAAAAAGTCTAATACTAAGCTCTTTTAAGGCGCAGACTCTTGCCTAGTGAGCCAGTGATTCAAGCCTTAAGGAAAATATAACTGATTTTAATTTTATAAATAATAACAAGCAAGTATATCAAATACGTATAGCATATTTAAATATCCTCTAAATTCATGAGTTCGTCAGCTATTTCCGACATAGCCTTGAAACCATCAAGATGAGCAGAATAATTTCTTTACGCACGGGAAGGTGAAATTTTGTTTCACATAAGTAATGTGCCTAGGCTGTTTGAATATGTATATGTTTTCAACACATTTTTACCACGACAAATATATTCACTGTAAATTTATCAAATATAGTCTCAGGCCTTGCGTCATGTTTAAGCATCTTATTAATTTTAGATGTCAACAACTGACATCGCCATCGGCAGCAACAGCAATGAATAAGCATGTAAAAACTGATGCTTCATCGCCAATAACCGAGGGAAGAAAAATAAATTATTGAAGAATTATATAAAGGAGAAAAGAATGGTTTAGAATGGAAAGTCCTATTTGATCAACAGACAGAGCTGAAGCAAACGAAATCTCTACACGAAAAGCACACTAGGCCAAAACAATTCATGATACCACAAAAATTGAAACGTAGCCCCTTGTCTTTTAAATTGTTTCATAGCAAGATTAAACAAACAAGTTAACTCATTGAACCAAACAAAAGGTAATTAGTTAAATAAAAATTGTGATCTAGATACTAACACCAATCCCATTATATGTATGCATTCGTCAGAATAAACTAAGCTTTATATAAAATAGATAAGGCAACACATCCGATAGACTGCTTTTGTCCTTATTAGGAACTCTTGAAATAAATTCCAGCAATTACCGCGTACAGGGTTCGATCAGGCACGTCTGCTGGAGATCTGTGACTCTAACCGCTGATTACACCAATGCTTAGTTTATACTGAATAAATGCATATATATATATATATATATATATATATATATATATATATATATAAGGGCTGGAGTTTATATCAAGGTTACAACTTTAAATTTTAATAATTGTTTGTCACCACTCCCGCAACTAATGATCGTTTGATTGCCTTATTCACTGTACCTAAGAGAGAAATTTGTTTACATGGAGGAAGGAAAGAAAAGAAGCAGAATTGGAAAAAAAGTATCTCTAAGTTGGATTACGAATAAGCCTAGGAATATGTCAACCATATCAGCTGCGCATCGTTTCTGAATTTCTAAACAATCTAGACTATTGCAACTTATTGTTGCGCAGTACGCTAAGGCAAACCACAGTTATTAGAGTATCACAGTCAAATGCATCGGATAATTGAATCATTGTTATGAACTCAATATCTTGTATTCGCACAAGATGACATCTCAAAGCAGGTTGTGATTAACTGACGAAACCAATGGCGTATGTTAATTGGGCATATACTTACTTCAGTGTTGTGGAAATGTCATTTCGTTAATGTTAATTTTATAAAATTTTCAATACAACAAAACCAAGAGAGAACGGATTTAGCATAGATCAAATATATGAAGGAAAATTCTAAATGAAAATATATCATAGAAGCCAATACTTTACCTTCTATTCGCTTGTTATACCGTTCGAAAGCACAAGGCTAGAAAACAAAATAAAAGATAAAATTGAATGAACATACAATATTTATTTCCAAAAAGTAGAATAAGTTAAAACAAAAATCACATCATAATGAAGGTTATGAATAATTTGATCATTATTTTTAACAGCATGCTCAAATCTACAACTGCGATGTGCTTAATAAAAAAGAAAAAGGCTTTTTAGTTGAATAGCGTTCAATTTCCTATGCATTTTAAGATTACAACGACAATATATTATAGTAATCTTGCTAATATGGCCAAAATAAAATATATGAAATCATGTACATTAATATTCTGCATTTAACTCTTCATACATAAACGAAAATCCATCTCCCGCATACTAGAATTAAGTACAGCATAAGCTCATATGCTTGAAGAAAAGGCTTTATCAATAGAGAATATAAAAAGAAGGATATCCACGGTATGAACGATAGCAAAAATTGTGTCTGAACCAAAGAGGTAGCGTCACCGACAAGCACTTGTTAATTTTCATGTACTCAGTGCGTGCGTGCATGACATATGAAGACAAAAATCTGCAGAATTAATAAGAGGATCTAAAATTTGCATTTAAGTGGATTTTATTTGCTTCGTGCATATAGGATTCATTACAACACCGATAGTATAACTGGATGTAAAAAATGTGTAGCAATGTAGATATACGTGGCAGTGACGGGACCGTTTAATAAGCGTTAAACGATAGAGTGGTTATATTTAATTAATTAAATAAAGAACAAATTAAATATCAGGCTTATATATACTATTAGTTAAAACATTTACGGCACGGAAATGTGTACAGTTCTACGAAGCCCAGAGAAGCTTGTAAGCGATAAAACAGGTCTAGGTTCTACTAAGTTCTAAGGATGAAAGACTACAACAAAAAGATTATAACCAAGGAAAGTGCTCCAGAATTGTGAACCATTTTAATAAACGTTGTGATTCAACTCCATATTTTTGGTACATCTGGAAGTGAACTTCTTTAGGGAAGAGTGCCTAGATATGTCACGGCAAATTTTAATTGGAAGAAGTTAACAACTCCATTTTCCGCGTATTCCG
Organism: Eudiplozoon nipponicum; assembly: GCA_029291075.1. Taxonomy (NCBI): domain Eukaryota; kingdom Metazoa; phylum Platyhelminthes; class Monogenea; order Mazocraeidea; family Diplozoidae; genus Eudiplozoon; species Eudiplozoon nipponicum. The sequence goes on from JAQBSW010002861.1 coordinate 43,544, forward strand.
TATTGTATCCGAAGAAACAACCTGCCTCCGGCGATTCACATTCTAGGTTCTGCGTGGGAAAAGTCATAACAAGCACATAACAAATAAATCGAAACATGGTACCAGACAAACATATAGTGCCATCAAACGCCTGTGTGGCAGCGATGCTCCAGTTTATGGTAAAGTAAAAATATAAAAATTCAATAGCAACTCCATCTGGAATGCTAATAAGAAATTACCAGACAAAGCATAAGCCAAGGATTATGCCTATCTGCACTCGATCATGTCTCAGCCGTGGTGAATGGTGTAGCATGGCAGCAAGATATAACACGGATACCCATGTTAAACAAGACTTAATAAAGATATTAATGATATTTTATCTATTAATTCAATAATATTTTGACAAATAAAACATGTAATTCTAATGTCCATATGAAAACGTACCATATGGTAATAAGGGAAATTCCACGGAGATTATTTACGATTGCGCCGAATAGTTCAGGTAGAATTCAGCTTACGATAAAAAATGATAATTTTTGCCAATAGTAAACCGTTGATGGACTATCTAGGTAATGCCGAATTCTTAATAATTACTCTAATTTATTAATAAATTTTTGCAGCTCAACTCTAAAATACCATTTTGAGTAAATGAGTGGCTGAGATATTAGCATATTTAGGCAAACTAAAAAGTCAGATAAAGGAAATAAAAATCAAGGATATATAACAGACGAGATAGACGAGTCGATTAAATAAAGGATTCAAAATCTACCGTTAAATCTATGTTGAACACTACTTTTTATATGTGCAGCACTCCTGGTACGACCTCATGATCTGGGTAGACAAGGATTACATGCTACCACCATGCAAGAGATCCGGATACGATGACGTCCCATTTCAGTTTACAATATTTCCGTCACTAAACCTTATAGCAAGATATCATCTTGTTTGCTGAAGAATATAAATCGATATAATAAGATTAAGACGAAAGGAAGGATAAAACGTTGGATGCTATTATCACAGATACTTTAGACCACATCAAGTTTAGTAAGACTACATTAATCGCTGATCTAATTTGATACTATCATATAACTGTTTAAATCAGTATTATAACACTTCATATAATCCTCTCAGTAGATAATATAAGTCAGAAACCGTATTCAACATAGACTTAAAGAGATCATAAGAGTACGTAAATTTATTTAACGAAAAGCAAACTAAATGCATTAAGCTTATAAATAATAAAATGTGCGGATATAAAATGAAACTCATTGTTATATGAAATTAAACTCTAGATCATTAAAAGAACTTTAAATTTGACTACGATTCATTAAAAGAGAAAATTTGTTTTAGATTCAACCATTTATGTCCTCCATATTTCTAATGCGTTAAGCCTTAAATTTTTATTCTATGGATGAGTCAAAGCTGCCAACAATCTTTCCCCTAATCCAAATAGATTTACCAGAATGAATTCTACTTAACTTTTAAACAACCTCAACTTTTCGAACTACTGGAATGAAAAGGTTTATTAAAAAATATTTTATCGTATAATATTTTTTAAAATAAATAAAGCCTTAAATATCTAGCCCCATATTTAACCTCTTTATAAAATAATATGATTTAGATAAGAGCTGAAAGCAGCGATTGACATCTACAAGCTTGCTTGCAAGTTTCATATAAAAAATTATAATTCAAACATATTTTGTCATAATTTTTTATGCAATACTAATGTTGAACGCCAAATATTTTAAAATTATTTTGTCTTTCTCAATGACTCACTAATATATATATTCTTATAATAGGAAAACAACACATAAATAACAAAGTGGATAAAGGCCATTTATTTCGTGAATACTAAACATCTCTTATACAATCATACATATTTATACATTTTGGGTTTTCAATTGATTATGCTATTGGTAACAAATCTGACTCGTTATTACTGTTGTTTCTTGTTTTGACTAGTTGGTGAGTGTGTATGCGTTTGTGTTTGTGTTGTGTATGCGTGTTTGTATGTAAAGGTCATTCTCGCAGTATTGCGAAGTGATGTCTGAGATCTTGTCATTATTGTTTTGGTATCTTGAGAGTTAGCCATTTGTGCACATTGATCCCTGTTACATGTATAAGTGCTATTTTTCCAGTATAGTTGATCGTTTCACCCCGCTGCGCAAGATTGCTATTTTCGCTTGGTAACAACGCTAATGTTCATTGCAATGTTAAACGCTCACATTGTTTGGAGACTTCTGTCATCGTATGCGCCTCTGTTATTTCCACTTCACATTGTTGCCAATCCGATTGCACGTTTGTTGATTCTAGTCGAGGGCATGTTGGCACTTGGCTGGATACTAGTAGATTGTTGTTGAATTTTGTTATTCTTGGCCAGTCGATAAGGATATCATGTTGATGAAACTTTTGAATGTTAAGGTCAGGTGCTTGTTGTTTTATGTAAAGTGCTTCGTAGATAAATAATAATTTTTCGGATTTTGCTTTATGTAAAATTGTGAAATTGGTCGAATTGACAGGGTGCCCCGTTGCCAATATATGATCGGAAATAGCTAATTTTCCTGATGGTGGCAAGCCTTTGTTAATCAATTTCTGTGGCAAATGTTGCTGGATTCTGCTTATCAATTGCTTCTTCGTACGTCCGATATATGTGCTACCGCACATACATGAGAATTTGTAGACTATGAATGATTTGGAAAGAATTGGCAATTGATCTTTGGCATCCAACCTCATGATTCTCTGTGTACTGAATGTCATATTATCTTTAACACTCGGAAGGTTGTCCTTAGGTATTCTATTCAGTCGTCGTGCAATTATTGAGGCTGGTACGTCGCCTCTAAATGGTAAATTTAGGAAAACCTGCTTGACGGTATCCTCTCTAGTACGAATCTGCTGTGGTCTGATGCTGACATCAATGAACCGCTCTGGGTAGTTGTTCATTAGCAAAATTTTCCTCAGGTAGCCCAGTTCTTCCTCAATCTTGTGTTCAGAGCAGATCTTCCTGGTTCTGTTTGCTAGGTTGTTTACTAAGTTTCTTTTGTGGGATTTTGGCACACTACTTTTGTAATGAATGTATTGTCCGGTGAAAGTAGATTTTCTATGTATGGCCAGTGTCAAATCTCCGTTTGCTTCTCCAGTGAGTTTGATGTCAAGGAATGGGAAACTGTCGTCTTTCTCTACCTCGAGAGTGAATTTGATGTCTGGATCGACTCCATTTGCTTGTTTGAGGATTTCGGGTCTGCTTCCTCTGAGATGAACAACAAGATATCATCTACATACCTTTTGTAGAGTGTGCACTGGTCAATTATACCTTTTAGGCTCGTTTTTTCCAGGTGATACATGTATACATCTGCCAGGAGGGGTGCGATGCAACTTCCCATAGCTACACCATTGATCTGGCGGTAGTATATCCCTTCGAAAGTAAATTGCACGTTTTAGTACATGCTAATATGAGGTCTTTGATGTCATTGGTGTCTATAGGGAAGTCAAAAAACTCATTTTTCATCAGTTCACACAAGATCTCCGTTGTCTTATCCAGTGGTATGTTTGTAAATAAGGATGAGACATCAAGCGAGACCATTTTATTCTGTAGGATGTTCTTCCCCTTCAATTCATTTGCTAGTTCGAAGGAGTCCTTGATAGTGTTAGCGTTTATGATGCTGCGTATTGGTTCAAGTAGTTTGCAGAGAAACTTGGCTGGTTTATGTTGTGGAGCGTTGATCATTGACATAATGGGCCGCATCCAGGGAGCTCCTGAGGCTGTCACGGCTTTATGAGTTTTTGGTTTGCCGTACAATCTTGCGGTGTTTGTTCCGACGGGTTTTGCTTTTTGGATGTCTTCTGTGAGTTTTGATCTAATCTCGGAGTCAGCCATCGATGTTAGAACATGTTTTTCCATCTTTTTCGAAATTGTATTAATTCTTGATTCGATGTTCGTTGAATCATCTTTCTGTTTGATGTCATGCTCAAATTTAGATTGATCATTTATTATATCGTTCATGGCCTTCCTGTAAGCGTCAGCCTCAAGTATAACGATTCCTGATCCTTTGTCGGGTGTGGCAAGTCGTATGGATTTGTCTGATTGGAGTTTTCTGAGTTCGTCTATGTTCTGTTTTGTGATGATTTGGCTGCCTTTGAATTCCTTCTTGTATTGGTCTAGTGCGCTTACTATCTCAGCTTTCAGTCCTTGTCCATTGAATGCATGTGGGGCGGTGTCTTTCGTTAAGTCATATATATATATATATATATATATATATATATATATATATATACATAATATCACCGTCATAAACAAACCAAACCTCGCAGCTACTTTTCCCTACTAAGAAAAGAAAGTTGCGAATATGATTCTACTAGACATCTGCAACAACTGATCGTCACTGAGCTCGATTCGATGCCATATCGCTAAGGGTTTCTAACCAAGAACTGTGATGCGCACGAGGACCCCATCCCGGCAGACGAGTGGATCCTATACTACTCAATTTGGATGTAAGTGACTTTAATTGTTTCTGCCATGTCAAAATCTGCCCACCTTGTTTCTTACGCCAATTTGGTGCTGGATGAGAGAACAGAGCTCTATTGGGCAATCGGAATGAGGGCATACGCAAAACGTGACTGAGCCAACGAAGTTGATGGAGCCTTATTTGCTTTTCTAAAGACGAGCACTTATTGTCAGATACAAAAATACGTCTACGGATGTCAACGTTATTTATTCGTTGTTGGTAACCAACATGTGCTATACTTCTCAAACAACGATGATCAAATGCCTGTAAGCGTCTCAGATCATCAACTCTAAGAGACCAAGTTTCACTAGCGTATAGTAAGACTGCGCGTACAGATGCATTGTAAACACGACCTTTAAGGCAATGTGAAATATTCGCGTTTCTCCATAAATGACGAAGGTTCGAGAAAGCTACTCTAGCTTTCGCGATCCGTATTCTCACCTCGTCGGACATATTGCCTACGTTATTGATAGAACTCCCAAGATATGTAAACCTGTCGACTATGTCAAGATCTTCATTCTGCAGTCGCAACGTTGGAGTGAGTGGTGGGTGATCCTGTAACAGTATCTTACATTTAGAGGGTGCGAATTTCATACCGAAAGGCGGAACAACGTCTGTTAATCTATTCAAGGTGGCCTGGGCAGCATCCTGATTGTCGAATAATAATACGATATCGTCCGCATAGTCAAGATCGACTAGTTTATCGCCCGGGAGAACTTCAACTCCAGCATCCTGAATGTGTGGGAGAGTGTTGTTCATAATAGCATCAATTACAAAATTAAACAAAAATGGAGAAATTTGACAACCTTGACGAACACCACTGCCGGTTGTAAATTTATGCGTTAATTTGTTGTAGACCTTAACGCGACCAGAAGTATTTTTGTAGAGAGCTCGTATAATATTAACAAATTTGTGGGCACACCGCTTTTCGACAAGATATGGAATAAAACATTGCGATCCACCGAATCAAATGCACCCTTGAAGTCTAGAAAGACGACTATTGTGGGACGGTGATATAAATGTCTCTGTTCGAGAACTTGTCTTAACGTAAAAATATTATCTATACAACCTCGTCCTGCGCGGAATCCGGCCTGTTCTTCTCTTGTTTGTGATTCACGTGAAGCGCTAAGACGACGTAGGATAATCGAAGCAAATAACCTTGATACGACCGTAGTCAAACTTATACCACGATGGTTATCGCACGAATTACGATTGCCTTTTTTGAAGATGGGATTGATGGTCGACTCATTCCAGTCAAGTGGTACGGTTTCCTCATTCCATATAGTATGAAAAAGTTTGGTCAACGCTCCTGAAATTATATCGCCACCATCCTTAAACAATCCTGGAAGTAAATCATCGGGCCATATGTAGATTAAATAATAATTCTGAGGGATTTAGTTGTTATAAGTTTGATGATCATACCGCATATATGAATTGTCCGAGCCTGGCATCTCAGAGGCTCTATCGCGGTAGTGACCAAAGGGCCTCTACACGTCTAAAACTAAACATATTTTGTCCTGTGACATACCAAGAAAGCGCTTTACAATCTGTGTGTTAGGATGCCTCCCTACTTGGAAGTGATTTCAACAAATCAACGTTGTCCATAACTCGGCAAGCGAAAACAATTTGTTCATGCACTGGCATTGCCATGGGTTTATCGAATCTCCGTGAAAACAGCTTGGATAAATTTCCGTTTTTTTAAAATTTTGGACATATTTATTTTTGTTTACTTTTTTCTATTAAAACAAAAACAATTTCTTCGGTCATACAACCAGTAAATCGGTTGATAAATAAGAGCCGAAGCGCTACTGAATTTTAAATTTATTTTTAAAATTCAAAATGATTAATAAGTATTTTGCGTTTGAAGAACAAATATAATGTATTGAAGACTCATAGCGGGATTTTGATATATAATTTGTCGGTCGCAGAAATTCTGGAAATTATTTGACGAGTTCCCAATAAGAACGTAAACAGTCTAATTGATAAATCGACTTTGAGAACTTAAGCGATTCTTAGTTTATACTGACAATATATAGTTAGAATAATTTAAGCAGTACATAATAATAATTTGGCACTAAGCCACCCGTGGAAATGATATTAAATTTATGTATTGTGACAGGATTTTAAATACATGCATTCTTTTAGAATGCGAGTCTTAATAAAATTCATAGTATTATTTCCATGTTCAAAATAAAATTTAAAAAAAGTTTAGAAGAACCGCTTATTTCTCATTATCTTCTCAAGTGTCTACAAATGAACATCTTTTTAAATATAAAATAAAAGGCAAAACAAGATAGAAAAAATTAAACATGAATAGAGTGAAATAAAGGAACAACCAATCATTTGCGTGCGCCACCTCCAGTTCAAGCTTAATGCATGAACATGCCTCTTCTGCTTGCATAAATCCGGCTGCAATTTGTTTATTCATAAAGCTTAGTATGTGGCTAACTAAATGTTATAGCATTTAGTAATTATTTTAAATGCTACGTCAGGAGAATATATATGTGAGGTTTCAACATTGTGTTGCACAATTTCAGACATGTATTTACCATTTGAGTTGAAACAGGCGCTTAAGTTGCAATGTTCTCTCATTCGAGTAATTAACTGTCTGGTCGATCGGCCTACGTAAGTTGATCGACAAACAACACAATTATATTGGTAAATAATATTTGATGTCAATATTAACGGCTGCTTCTCTTTTATTGCTGGCAACGGCAAGTGTGCGACCTTAAATAACACTCGTAGTTTAGCTGCATTAAATGTGCGTGTTAATGCCATGCTTACATTTTTCTATCCTGGTTTGCTTTTCAATGTATATATAAAGTGACCATCTTTTGTAGATACTTGTGAAGAAAATGAGAAAGAAACGGTTCTTGTATCTGATAAAAATTTTATTTTTGCACATGGAAAGGGTACTATTAAATACATATATGTCGTTCGTATGAATCAAACACTGCAGAAGAAAATCTAATTCACCAAGTTTACCGGTTTCGTTCTTATTGTGAAAGCATGAGGTAATTGCTAGGTGGCATGGTGTCGTACCTATAAAGACAGATTTGGAGTAACCAATTCGAAATTGGTGCCCGATAAGCTTAATCTAAAGGAAAGACTGACCAAAAACCGAAAATGCATAATGCAATACAACTAAATATTACATTTAGTACGCGGTTTTGATAATGCAGTTGATGAGGTTCAAAACTCCGAAGCCAAAATTTCAGGTAGAAGAAATTCAAACACGAAAATGACGCATGTCCAATAGAAATGAAACAGGTTTACTTGTACATTTTACGTAAAGATCTTCTTCATAACACGCTTATTTGATGACAGATATTTAATAAAATTTAACTGGTTTAGTTTCCTATGTGAAATAAATTATTCAAGAGACTTCAAAATGCGACCAATTGTATATTTTAAACCAGTTTTCGTTAAGCTAGCCTTAGTAATCTAAAAAACTATGTATCTACTTCAATGTATTGCCAACTTTCGCTCTTTAATTTTTTATAAGTGAAGTTTCGAAAGACATTGATATAAATAAAAAATAAAAATACCGCGGGTTTGTTTCTGTTCATATCCGACACATCTAAACAAGGATACTGATGTCGTAACTCCTCCATAGTTAAAACATCTTGAAATCCAAGCTTTTTTGCAATAGATTTAATAGATCCTTGCCCAACGCATAATACACGCTTGTTGTGGAAGTAGACAAAACGTCGCAAAGGACTATGGGACATCAATATTTGGTCTTCCATAATATTTATATTAAACATCTCTGAAAGACTCTTTGCTTTGGACTCCCGAGAAGAGGTTCCAGCATTTGTAACAAAAACAGCAGGAATTTTCCATTTTAACTGGTCGTCAACAAGATACTTAAATGCATATTTAGCCTCTGGAAGGACAGTTCTACCACGTGTAAAAACGCCATCTATGTCGAAAAGAAATCCAATTTTAGTATTGTATGTGGAAAACAGTAGTTTCTCCTTATAAAGTATTTGATCAAGGTAATTAAATAAATAAAATCTTCTATAGAACATTTTCACCAAATAGCATTTAAGAAAGCATAATTTAACAAAATAGGGTTACAATAAGTAATATGACAAACAACTACATGAATGTAATTAGGGGTATTAATATGAAGTAATTCTGTATAAAATTACAAAACTTAGTATATTATGAAACAAATAAATGTATTCTTCTACAAAACGTAAAAAAGATAATTCGATGTTTTCAATTTATTTAGTAATTTAGATTTTAAATTACAAACATTTGATTCGCAAAATTAAAACCGCAAAAATATGTTTACCTTTATCTAACAAAACAATATTTTGTAACCAATAAAATTCTATCACCTACGTCTTACAGATTAATTTGGAATAAAATACGAAATTGAATTCGCAAATAAGGGACCAATGAGGAAGAAAGCATTGTATAAACTAACCAATATAAGTGCGAAACATTTCCCTCGAAACGCCATCTCAACTTTTTTAGACTAGAATATAATATCTTTATTTGGATACAAACCACACATATAAAACTCACCGGCTTCAATTAAATGTCGTACGATGCCACAAAGTTAGTTAGTAGCAAAGATGGCTGAGATTAGTACTGTTGGAGGCCCTTATTAGGGTCTTTATTGCGTTCTTCGGCAAATGCAGAGAAAAGTTAGTTAGTGTAGCAGTGTCTAGAAATACTCTTAGACACTTAAAACCAGCTCTGGTTGACTGGCTTTTGTTCCTTCTGTTATGGCGTAGACATCAGTTGCGAGAGACTGTGTGATGGTTGAGGAATGTCTCGTTGAAGATCTGCAGTAACTGGCACACGTGAAGTTCCAATAAGTATATTTTGCTCCGTCTCACTAGTTGTCAGCAACACGATTGGCCTGACTTAAATTGACTGTGTGAAGCAAGTCTAAAATTCAGCGTTGGTGAAAAGCCAGTATGACATGAGACAGTACGCACACGTAGCGCACAGCAGAAGGCAAACGTGATAACTGTCTGGTATAGTAAATTCACCGTGCTTAAATAGTTTTCAAAACGAAAGCTCGAATTCCTTTGGTTAACGGCAAATTTCACTTTTTTTAAATGGTGCCGCGAAAATTGAATTTGAATTTTATTTACGTACTATGTAGGTGAATTGTTATTGAGTCGTTAGAAATATTTTGTAACCTATAAAGTTATATCACCTGTGTCTTACAAATGATATAGGAAAAAATACGAAAATGAATTCACAAATAGGTGACCAATGAGAAAGAATGCAATGTAAAAACTAATCAGGTGCGACGGGCACCAATAAAATTGCAAAGCATTTCCCACGAAAAGCAATCTGAACTTCGTTAGAATAGAATAGAATATATTTATTTGGATAGCAAAGATGACTGAGATTAGTACAGTTGGTAGCCCCTATTAGGGCTGGTATTGCGTTCTCCAGCAAATGCTGAGAAAGTTAGTTAATGTGGCAGTGGCTAGTAATTCTCCTTGACACTTGAAACCAGCTCTGGTTGACTGGCTCTTGTTTCTTCTGTTGTGGCGTAGACATCAGTGGCGAGAGTCTGTGTGAAGTTTGAGGAATGTCCCGTTGAAGATCTGCGGTAACTGGCAAACGTGAAGATCCAACATGTAGATGTTGCTCCGTCTCACTAGTTGGCGTGATTGAAATTGACTCTGTGAAGCAAGTCAGAATGTCAGCGTAGATGAAAAGCCAGTATGACAGGAGCCTGCACGCACAGGCAGATATATCCTGAGACGCATGTAGAATGTTTTATGTCACCAGGATCAAGCGGTTCGATAATTGGTTTCAACCTTTCTATGCTTAAGGATGTAGATGTCGCACCTTGCCTGATAATGAAGTATTTCGGCTGCCTGAACAAAATCGGGTAAAGACCGCAATAATTTGGTTATATTGGTGCAACGAGTACTCTCTTGCAGCTGCGGAGCAGCGGGTGAACGAAAACTGGACGAGGAGTATGTCTCGGCTAAAATTAAGACATGTTACCAAAAGGAAGTTTAATGCGAGAAGCTTCGAATTGTCGGTCATCCTTTGAGGGTAATAGACCTAGGAACTAACTAGGCAGGTATGTCCATGACATATATGAGTTGTGACGCAGACGTTTTAATAGATTCACGTGTACGGGAACGCATAGAATTTAGGAATTAAGGTAATGCAACCGCCTAGTTGTCATTAATGAACGAGTATGCTAAATCTGCTTTGAGTTCTTTATGCATTCTTTCTAGAAAACCGTTAGATTTGGGATGGTAGGCAGTCATCTGGCGTAAAGTGCATCCCATGAATCACAAGCTAGTTTTAAAACGATCCGATGAGATGTAATTGCCTCTATCTGTAATGATCTCGTTGGGTACACAATAATGCGCTATCTATACAGAGATAAACCCGTTAGTGACTTCGTCTGAAGAAATGGTGCCAAGAGGTAAAGACACAGTCCATCGTGGAAATCTATCGATCACAGTTAAAAGGTAGCTGAGATCTTGAACCGTTGTCAGATGAACTATGTCGATGTGGAAGATGGCTAGGCAAGAAGTAGTTTGGAAATGTTGCAACTTAGAACGAGTGTACCGTGTGATCTTGTTTTTCTGGCATATAGTTTATTCTGACAAATGTATGTATATATTTATATTAAGTTCGCAACCTAGATTACAATTAATTCAGTTCTAATTTCCGTCAGATCAATCTGTGGATGCAGATTTCGTTGGGTACTCCATTATCAGAACTCAAAACCAAAGGGCACGTAACATTTAAATAATTACTTAAGTTTATTTCCAATCATGAATGTTCTCGAACCTAAGTTAGCTAAATATCCATACATTAGTCTCTAGTATGATTAAGCAAACGTAACCTCATTCGATATATCTCTTTTAGATTTAACTAACATTTTTGAAGTATATGGCCTAGGCACCGCAAAAATTAACAAAACTGCAGGACATCGTTTCCGTGCATATTCTTAACACACAAATGTGAAAATCGGCTTTCAAATTCATATTGCGGCAGTTTTAGTTGAATTCTTTTGTTCAAGTGGAACTAACACTGAGGACAGTTTTGTCGAAGATGTCATACCAACTGACCAACCTACCTGCATGTAAGATCTGACTAAACAACCCAAAGAACTTTTGTACCTTCATGATTCTAAAGCCTGACAGTATTTTATCGTATTAGACAAGCCTATCAACACATGCCGTTAGCACCTGAAGATAACAAGAAGACTGTTGTCACAAATCCTATTTTGAATACATTTACATTTGATTTGGTCTCAAATGCGGCACACGGACATTTCAGAGGCTCATGGACATTATTCTGCGCCATAACTCCAACTACTGTAAATCCTATTGTATTAAAAAAAAATATTTAGTTATGACTTAGATTCCCATGCCAAGAATCTTGGAAATGTATTATAAAATTAAGAATAAAAAAGATTACTATCCATTGTTACAAAACTAAAATTGCCATTACATCCGACGATCACATAAGGAATCGTACTGTAAACGCCCCAGCTTCAAGTAAATGCCGTACGACGTTACAAATTCGGTTAAACTGTCATAAAATAAAAAGTTATGTACTGTTAGGGGCCCTTAACAGTGCCGGTCGTGCATTCTCTGGCAAATGCCGAGAAGGTCCGTAAGTGTGAAGACATCCAGTTCGGGTTGACTTGGGTTGTGGTTCCTTCTGTTGTGGCGTTGTAATCTCGATGGGTAACTTCGTTGAAGTTCTGCAGTAATTGGCTCGTCTCTCCAGTTGCACAGCATCATGACTGGCGTTACTGATGTTGCCAATGTTGGTGAAGCCAATTCACTAATCAGTGTTGGTGATGACAGCAGAGAGCACGCACACGTAACGCACATCAGAAGGCAAACGCGACAACAACTGAAATTACTGTGCTTAAATAGCCATGTCATAGAAATATATGTCTTCTTGCACACTATTGGTTAACGGCAAGTTTCGTTTTTTTCTCATTGGTGCAGCGTAAATCGAATTGAATTTAATTTACGCAATATGTCGGAAATTTATTTGTGTCGTTACATCACTTTCCTCTCTGAAAAAAATTGAAAAATATATTCCGCTCTGCGAGGCTAGATAAGAAAGGCATAACAGAGTTTAAACCAAGTTAAACAAAAATTAATGTACCATAAATGCTGGGCTTAAGTATGCTTGTTGGTTGCTTCAACAATGATGAGTGTAAGAAAAGTATCCACTAAGTACTACACAAATTGCTAACTCTAGTGGCCGGTTATACCGCGTGAGGCAAAATAGAGCAGTGTAAGATTTGGGAGCTGCAGCGTGAGGATTTCGAGGTAAATCGCCACTGAAGTTGCCAAGTTTAAGTTAAAACCTAGGCAGGCTGGATCGTCGTCAATGTGTTTGTATACGACCAAAGGAGCTAGAGCGTGTGCTCGACGTTGTGGTCATGATATTTGTAGAGTGGTCTTTGTGCAATTGATGAAGTTGAGATATGCATTGAAAGTGGCCTGTACCATGATATGAAGCTGATAACTACTTAGTGTTGCTACACGAAAGCGTTAGCTCCAAGTAGCTGGTCATACCAAAATAGGCAGTGTGATGTCATGTGTGAGAAATACATTATAATGTAAAAATATATACATTAAAATCAAAGGTAACTGCATTAAAATATGTACACGAACATTGCCTCAGAGATGGCATAATACCAAAGAACTGTTCAAAAATGCTACACAATTGTTAGCTAAGAACAGCTGGTTATGCCACGTGAGATAAATGCGAAAAAAATTTTGATACGTAGAATAACGAAAAGTTAATGTTAAAAAAATCAATTACGCGTTATGCAAAGCAGGCTATTGAGATTGTGGGCAGACGGAGCCTGAGACGTGTGTAGAAGGTTGAACGCTCTCAGGATCAGGCGGTTCGATAAACGGTTTCAACCTGTCTATGCTTACTGATGTCGGTGTAGCACCTTGCATAATAATGATGTATTTGGGTTGTCTGAGCAAAATCGGGTAAGGACCGCGATACTTTGATTGTAGTGGTGCAACAGCAGTAGACGTGGGAGCTGACTAGGCAGGCGTAGATCCATGCCATACAAGAGTTGTGACGCAGATGTTTTAATGGATTCACGAGTACGGGAACGCATGGCAAGCAGAACTAAAGGTAGTGCATCGACCCAGTTGCCATTAATGGACGAGGATGCTAAAGCAGCTTTGAGTTCCCTATGCATTCTCTCTACCATGCCATTAGCTTGGGGATGGTAGGCAGTCGTCTGGCGTAAGAAGCATCCCATGTACCGCAAGGTGGTTTTGAAACGATCAGATGAGAAGCAAGTGCCTCTGTCCGTGATGACCTCATTGGGAACACCATAACTGGATATCCATGCAGAGATAAAACCGTTAGTTACTTCGTCTGCAGAAATGGTGCCAAGAGGTAATGCCGCAGGCCACCGTGTAAATCTATCAATCATAGTTAGAAGGTAGCTGAAACCTTGAACGTTTGTCAGATGAACTATGTCGATGTGGACGATGGCTCGGCGAGATGTAGATCGAAAATGTTGCAACTTAGAACGAGTGTGTCGTGTGATCTTGTTTTTCTGACAAATAGCACACTCGGAGACCCATCGTTTAACATTCTGCCCAAGTCTGTGACCCCAGAAGCGATCTGTAAGAAGTCGGACAGTCGCTTGGCTTCCTGGGTGAGAAATCGAGTGAATTGAATCGAAAACTTTTCTCTGAAGGCTGGTCGGCAGAACTGGCTTGTTGGGCTGCGTACCCGTGAAGTAAACAATTGGTAAGCCTTCCCACAGACGGCATATGAACTTGGTTGGGTGACGAGCTATTGATCTTTGAATGTGAATGTCACCGCGCTGTTCCGTTTGCAGGAGTGAATGGCGACGGCGAAGGTGGTTGTAGTGAGACGTCTGGCCTGGAAATAGCATCTTCAATGAAGTTTTGTTCGCCCTTGACTTGAAAGATGTCAAATGGCCATTCGCTTTTCGTGAAAGCCGTCTTTCCACTCTGGCAGGGTACTTGGCGATAGATGAAGTTGCGTTTCGAAGTGCGCTAATTAATGGTGCATGAGCTGTGAAAAACAACAAATCTGCTACTGCCAATACGGCTGATAAAATTGCGCACTGCGTCGTTGAAGGCAAGGAGTTCTCGACCGAAAGTGTCGTATCTCATTTCTACTGGTTGGAAAGTACGCGAGTAGAAACTGATAGGCTACCGAGCTCCGTCGATCTCTTGTTTCAAAGTGGCTCCAATAGCGAATTTAGAAGCATCTGTCGTGAGTAAAAATGTTCGTTAAAATTCTGGATGCGTTAGCATTGTGGCTTTTGCTAACGAGTTGATGGCGAGTCGAAGTAATTCCTCATCTTCGGATGACCAAGTAATGATAGAATTCTTACTAAGTCCTTTTCGATTCTGCAGGTGCCTACACAAAGGATAAAATTGTCTTGAAAGGCCCGGAAGAACTTGCAATAGAAAGTTTAGTTCTCCCAGAATTTTCTGCAATTCGCTAACAGTCTTCGGTGACTTGATATTCTTGATTGAATTCGCCTTTGACGGCAAAGGTTGAATACATTGTGGCGTGATACTATGCCCTAAGAAGTCCACGGATGTAGTTGCAATCTGCGTCTTGTCACAGTTGATCTTGAGTCCGTGGTTGGATAAGCGTGAGAGGACATTTCGTAGATGCTTCGCATGAGATTCTAAGTCTGGACTGAATACCATGATGTCATCGAGATATGACATACAATAAGCAGAGTCGTCGCAAAGTATGTTGTCCATGAATCTTTGAAATGTCTGTGTAGCACACTTAAGTCCAAAAGGCATGTAAAGATATTCGAAAAGGCCAAATGGAGTGATGACTGCAGTCTTTTGAATATCCTCTGGTGCTAACGGGATGTGATGGTAGGCTTGTCTGAGGTCAATCACTGAGAAGAAATTGCCGCCGTTGAGTTTTTCAAGTAAGGTGTTAATATTTGGAATAGGATATGCATCAGATTTTGTCACTGAATTTAGCTTACGGTAGTCTCCACAGGCTTTGTACGATCCGTTTGATTTGGAGAATAAGTGCAGTGGTGACGCCCATGAACTTTTCGATGGTCTGATGATTCCCTCTTCCAAAAGCCTTGAGAATTCCTCTTGGGCAGCTTTCAGTTTAGCAGGGGCCAGTGGTCGCTTCTTGAGTGCAATAGGTTGTCCTTCTGTGACGATATGGTGCATCGTGTTGGAGACTCGTAGCTCTGACTTGTTAAGATCGAAAAGCGATTTGTATTTTCGAAGAGCTGCTGATATCTCTGCTGAATGATGCACTAGGGTTGGCTGAATGACCTGTAACTCCAAACGCTCGGAGGCAAGTGTCCAAAAACTTTGCTCAAGTCCGGTGGAGGGGTCGATGATCTTTTGATTGGCAAGATCAACAATGAGCCGAAATTTCAAAAGGAAATCAAGGCCTATTATATTGTGTGAGACCTTGGCAATGATGAAGTTGTGAGAAAATTCACGCCGTAAACCTATGTTGAGTGTGCGATACCGACAGCCATATGTAGGTATGGGCTCGCCTATAGCTGTTGCAAGAAGAACGCCTAATGACATCTCGGCCATTGAATCACCCTTGAGAACTGGGACTGCTGCACCTGTGTCTACGATGAATTCTTCGCCGGTTCTGAAATCAGAAGTTCGTTTGGCTGTTTGGCCGGGTCATGCAAACAGGTAGAAAGGTGATTGCGACCGGCGTTATCCGTCTGGCTCTCTATGTAGAAATTTAGGCATGGACGAAATGAGTCTACAGCAATGTCGGATTGTAATTGGTTTCTTCTCTGTGACGCGTTGATGCCGTTGATGCGCAGAAAGTACGGTCTTCTACTTCCTGCGCCAGACGTTTCTCGATCCTGGTGCACCCTTGCGCCTGTGTTCTGTTGTCCTTTCCGTCCATTGTGGAAATTGACACTCATTCGGAAATTCTTCGGAACGACAAAGACAGACTTGGCATGAATAAAAAAACTTTTGGTGGTTATAGCACCAGTTCTTTGGGGGTATATCTGTTAAAGTATTGCGGGGATCTCGATCGCCGCCTATCGTTATAATTAGGTTTACGAAGTAATTTAGAACGAGCATTCACTTGATTTAGCTCGGATTTCATTATGGCCAATCCATCTAGAACTTTAGCCATGTTCGCTACTGTCCTCTCTTAAGAGGAGAGCCTATCATCTTACGTGGGTGAACAAAAGGATGACGGATTTAACTTATGTTCCAAAACCCTATATTCTAAGTCACATATCTCGGATAAGTCATCTGTAGAGAGAGTGTTGGGAAGCCTCATGGTCAGAAATATTAGATTTATACCAACGTTTCAGTAATTCCCTTAAAATCTCGATGAAGCCGAAGTTTCTGTGGGCCCAAGCAAGGATTCTACTTCATTTTGTAGGCTCAAAATGGGATTAAGTAGCTTCCTAATGGCCTCAAGCTTAGGATAAATCCGTCGCTGCAATTCAGAGAGTAGTTTAGCAAAAACCTTTGACAGTTTTTGATGACTGTCACAATCTGGAAACGGGGAGGAAGCGGAGTCTACGCGCACAAAGAATAGTTTACTTTCTCCATCCCAAACAGGAGCATCAATATCTAAAATTGGACCTGACATTCTAACAATCTTACGGGATCTTAAAAGAATAAATTTATAAGCAAGATGAAAATGTATAAATATGCTTTAAACGAAACGCTTACCCACTAACAGCTTCCACAGTTGAAAGAGAATCTTCCGCAGTTGAACCTGCCGAGAACACAGATGAAATTAGTTCCTTCACAAAACACGTCAATGATCGTTCACAGTTTTGTACGTAGATACTAACAGCTTCCAAAATTGAAATCTTCCGCAGTTGATTCTGTCGAGCACGTACGGTGCAGTTTTGTACGTATGAATATTGAATAGAACACATACCCAAAAATTTCAAGACCACGACTTTAGAGAGAACATATATACCCGAAAAAATTCCCAGAAGACCTCGACTTCAAAGAGAACATATATACCCGATAAAATTTCCAGAAGACCACGACTTTAGAGAGAACATATATACCAAACAAAATTCCCAGAAGACCACGACCAGAGTATAAAAAAAACGTATA
The DNA here is from genome assembly GCA_029291075.1 of Eudiplozoon nipponicum. Lineage (NCBI taxonomy): Eukaryota > Metazoa > Platyhelminthes > Monogenea > Mazocraeidea > Diplozoidae > Eudiplozoon > Eudiplozoon nipponicum. The sequence continues at coordinate 61,116 of JAQBSW010002861.1, forward strand.
CGCAAATGTTAATCTATTTTTATCCCAAATAAATAAAAATGAAAGACAATTTTATTTATACCAAAAAAAAACAGTACAGTACTCAGTATCCTGGCGCGGTCGCAAATTTTGTAAATGTCGTACGACGTTACAAACTCGCTTAAAGTGCCATAAAATAAAGAGTTTGGTAATGATATGGGGCCCTTAACAGGGCCGGTCGTGCGTTCTCTGGCAAATGCCGAGAAGGTCCGTAAGTGTGAAGACTTCCAGCTGGAGCTGACTTGAGATGGGGTTCCTTTTGTTGTGGCGTTGTAATCTCGATGTGTAACTTCTTTGAAGTTCTGCAGTAATTGGCTCGTCTCTCCAGTTGTACAGCAACAAGATTGGCGTTACTGATGTTGCCAATGTTGGTGAAGTCAATCCAATAATCAGTGTAGGTGATGACAGCAGACAGCATTCACACGTAACGCACAGCAGAAGGCAAACTCGACAAAAACTGAACTGCATAGTAAATTTACCGTGCTTAAATAGCCATGTCATAGAAATATATGTCTACTTGCTCACTATTGGGTAACAGCAAGTTTCGTTTTTTTCTCATTGGTGCAGCGCAAATCGAATTGCATTTAATTTACGCAATATGTTGACAATTTATTTGTGTCGTTGCAGTACTATACATCAAGATATTTAAACCTTGCATTTTAAAGTCAATTTAATCAATAAACTTAAGTTACCAAAGATTTTGAAAGATACCAAGAAAATCTAGGGAGCTCTTAAGTACTATTGGCTGTTCCTACTTGGCCTATCAAAGCAAACATATTCGTTAGGTAGGCACCTGACGAATCAAATTGTTTTACGTACTTGGGAATAATTTTTTATTGCAGAAACTTCTTTTCAGGGCAATACGTCTCAGTACAATCGCCTTCGCCGGTCTTGTTCAATTCTATGACTCTCAGTGAGCCCTTCTTGACACCTTCTCTCCTAACGCTAGAATAAAGCCGCTAGACTCACTTTCAGAGATTAATTGCTCACCATCCTACCAATTTTGTATGCAGACTCTGAGAGAGTTTACCTATAGTCCATTTTACGAGTAAGCAGCTGCACAAGCACGTTTTGCCCATCTTTATAGAGAGAAAGTTATTTAATATCATTTACTTTATTTATTATCCAGGAAGTAATGTAACTGTCAAAATTAAAATAGGTCGTTTATGGAGTTATAAGTTTAAACAGAACACTAAGCGATAGGTTACCCAGCACTGTCCTTCTAAGTTGGACCATTTCTTAAAGGTTCATCCAAAGCCGCTGTTTACACCGACAGTTTAAGGTTTTAACTACCTTGTAGCCATAGCAGATAGATTTACTCTTGGTAACATTTATGTAAATGAAGTCATTAAGTGTTTTATTTCTGAATGGTTAGCACGTTTTGATATCCCTATAGAGGCTATTATTGGCAGAGTTACAAGCTATTAATCTGATCGTTTCAGAACTACCTTGTGGTTCATGGGGTGTTCTTTACGCCAGACCATTGCCTCCCATCCACAGTATAATGATATGGAGGAGAGAATGCATAGGGAGCTCAAAGCCGGTATAGCATTTTTGAACATTAATAGAAAATGGGATGATGTATTACATGTATTGCTCCTTGTGATGCGTTCTCGTTTACGCGTATCTATACAAACAAATGCGTCAAAACTCTTTTATGACATGAATTTACGCCTATCGAGTCATTTTCAAAGATTACACGCCGTGCGAGATGACCCAGCAATCGAAGCGTTTTGACTTTGACTTTATTTCTGTAATAAATGTGAGCCTATTTACCGAAACCTGCTTCACATCCAGTCTTCCTTTATCTGCAGCTCCACAGTTGCTGGAAATTACTTTTTCATGACAACGTTTTTGTAGCATCATTAAAATATAAGTATCGCCGTCATTTTGTTCATTATACCGCCCTTTTCTTATGTGGGATAATAGATAGCACTCGTAGGTTGGTAGAATCTTGACTCCTTTATATTACCAAGTGCAATGATTAATGTCATTGATCGATGAGTTCTCTCTTTTCCTTTCATTTTGAAGGGACGGCTGCTTGTCTAAAAATGACATTGGAACAAGATTTTTTACAGAGAAAGTTATTTAATTTCATTTACTTTATTTATTATCCAGGAAGTAATGTAACTGTCAAAATTATAATAGGTCGTTTATGGAGTTATAAGTTTAAACAGAACACTAAGCGATAGGTTACCCAGCACTGTCCTTCTAAGTTGGACCATTTCTTAAAGGTTCATCCAAAGCCGCTGTTTACACCGACAGTTTAAGGTTTTAACTACCTTGTAGCCATAGCAGATAGATTTACTCTTGGTAACATTTATGTAAATGAAGTCATTAAGTGTTTTATTTCTGAATGGTTAGCACGTTTTGATATCCCTATAGAGGCTATTATTGGCAGAGTTACAAGCTATTAATCTGATCGTTTCAGAACTACCTTGTGGTTCATGGGGTGTTCTTTACGCCAGACCATTGCCTCCCATCCACAGTATAATGATATGGAGGAGAGAATGCATAGGGAGCTCAAAGCCGGTATAGCATTTTTGAACATTAATAGAAAATGGGATGATGTATTACATGTATTGCTCCTTGTGATGCGTTCTCGTTTACGCGTATCTATACAAACAAATGCGTCAAAACTCTTTCATGACATGAATTTACGCCTATTGAGTCATTTTCAAAGATTACAAGCCGTGCGAGATGACCCAGCAATCGAAGTGTTTTGACTTTGACTTTATTTCTGTAATAAATATGAGCCTATTTGCCGAAACATGCTCCACATCCAGTCTTCCTTTATCTGCAGCTCCACAGTTGCTGGAAATTACTTTTTTATGACAACGCTTTTGTAGCATCATTAAAATATAAGTATCTACGTCATTTTGTTCATTATACCGCCCTTTTCTTGTGTGGGATAATAGATATCACTCCTAGGTCGGTAGAATCTTGACTCCTTTACATTTCCAAGTGCAATGATTAATGTCATTGATTGATGGGTTCTCTCTTTTCCTTTCATTTTGAAGGGACGCCTGCTTGTCTAAAAAAGACATTGGAAGAAGATTTTATACAGAGAAAGTTATTTAATTTCATTTACTTTATTTATTATCCAGGAAGTAATGTAACTGTCAAAATTATAATAGGTCGTTTATGGGGTTATAAGTTTAAACAGAACACTAAGCGATAGGTTACCCAGCACTGTCCTTCTAAGTTGGAACATTTCCGAAACGCTTCATGCAAAGCCGCTGTTTACATCGACAGTTTAATGATTTAACTACCTTGTAGCCATAACAGATAGATTTACTCTTGGCAACATTTATGTAAATGAAGTCATTAAGTGTTTTATTTCTGAATGGTTAGCAAGTTTTTATATCCCTATAGAGGCTATTATTGTCAGAGTTACAATCTTTTAACCTGATCGTTTCAGAACTACCTTGTGGTTCATGGGGTGTTCTTTACGCCAGACCATTGCCTCCCATCCACAGTATAATGATATGGAGGAGAGAATGCATAGGGAGCTCAAAGCCGGTATAGCGTTTTTGAACATTAATAGAAAATGGGATGATGTATTACATGTATTGCTCCTTGTGATGCGTTCTCGTTTACGCGTATCTATACAAACATTTGCGTCAAAAATTTTTTATGACATGAATTTACGCCTATTGAGTCATTTTCAAAGATTACACGCCGTGCGAGATGACCCAGCAATCGAAGCGTTTTGACTTTGACTTTATTGCTGTAGTAAATATGAGCCTATTTGCCGAAACATCCAGTCTTCCTTTATCTGCAGCTGAATAGTTGCTGGAAATTACTCTTTCATGACAACGGTTTTGAAGCATCATTAAAATATAAGTATCGCCGTCATTTTGTTCATTATATCGCCCTTTTCTTGTGTGGGATAATAAATAGCACTCGCAGGTTGGTAGAATCTTGACTCCTTTACATTTCCAGGTGCAATGATTAATGCCATTGATTGATGGATTCTCGCTTTTCCCTTCATTTTGAAGGGACGGCTGCTTGTCTAAAAATGACATTGGAACAAGATTTCTTACAGAGGAAGTTATTTAATTTCATTTACTTTATTTATTATCCAGGAAGTAATGTAACTGTCAAAATTATAATAGGTCGTTTATGGGGTTATAAGTTTAAACAGAACACTAAGCGATAGGTTACCCAGCACTGTCCTTCTAAGTTGGAACATTTCCGCTAAGCTCCATGCAAAGCCGCTGTTTACATCGACAGTTTAAGGTTTTAACTATCTTGTAGCCATTACAGATAGATTTACTCTTGGCAACATTTATGTAAGTGAAGTCATTAAGTGTTTCAATTCTGAATGGTTTGCACGTTTTGATATCCCTATAGAGGCTATTATTGACAGAGTCACAAGCTATTAATCTGATCGTTTCAGAACTACCTTGTGGTTCATGGGGTGTTCTTTACGCCAGACCATTGCCTCCCATCCACAGTATAATGATATGGAGGAGAGAAAGCATAGGGAGCTCAAAGCCGGTATAGCATTTTTGTACATTAAAAGAAAATGGGTTGATGTATAACATGTATTGCTCCTTGTGATGCGTTCTCGTTTACGCGTATCTATACAAACATTTGCGTCAAAACTCTTTTATGACATGAATTTACGCCTGTCGAGTCATTTTCAAAGATTACAAGCCGTGCGAGATGACCCAGCAATCGAAGCGTTTTGACTTTGACTTTATTTATGTAATAAATATGAGCCTATTTGCCGAAACATGCTCCACGTCCAGTCTTCCGTTATCTGCAGCTCCACAATTGCTGGAAATTACTTTTTCATGTCAACGTTTTTGTAGCATCATTAAAATATAAGTATCGCCGTCTTTTGTTCATTATATCGCCCTTTTCTTGTGTGGGATAATAGATATCACTCCTAGGTCGGTAGAATCTTGACTCCTTTACATTTCCAGGTGCACTGATTAATGTCATTGATTGATATGTTCTCTCTTGTCCCTTCATTTTGAATGGACGGCTGCTTATCTAAAAATGATATTTGAACAAGATTTTTTACTCTTTTTTCTTTTCCGAATTTTCTGGACTTCATTTCCAGTCCCATCTTCAGGGTTGACACCAAAAGCACAGGAACGCAGATCTTCTTATATTTACTTTATTTCATAAGGTGTTTTATCGCCATCTTTACCCGATTTTGTTAAGACATCCAAAATAAATTATTATGATTCAAGGCGCGCCACCTACTTATGTCAGCATAGATGGGTTAAAAACTTCTACATATGTTTCAGGCTCCTTATGCCTACAATCTCATAAAGTAATAATTAACTTTGAATTAAGTAAGTGGACATAATATTGCTATTCATTAGTCATTTTTCTTTGTAGGACATTGAATTTTTTTGCACTCTTAATGCGTTTTATTTCACGTGACGTGATTTGCTCATATACATCAACATGATTCAATTTCATATTCCCTTGCCTTACCTGATGTAACCAACTGTTAGCTAACAATTTTGTAGCCTCTGGGTAAATTTCTTCGATATCATACCATTTCTGCTGCTAGAATAGAAGATACATCATTTAATTATTTCTAAAATTTGATTTTCATAACGTATTGTTGGTGTACCATACAGTTGCACCGTATGATTTACGCCTGAGTCTACATTTGCTTTTTGTGATATGACAAGCGTATTAGAGCCAACATCATGTGAGGCAACAATAAGAAATTACCTGCTTTACAGTATAGTATAGGAAATTGGCATTCATACAGAAACTTTATCGGTTGCGCATTTTACATATTATTTGACGCTGCGGATTTCAAAACATAACAGTAACGATCTATTTTTCTTTAGCTAATATGAAAGATTTTTACAGCAAACATTTTATTCTGCAAAAAGTTGTGGTTAGACAAATATTGATTGCAGGTGTGATGATAACAATTCATTTTAATTCATGGTTGCAAGCTTGAAGCAAACACCAATCCCATTAAAATTAACCAGTCGTCAAAAAACAAGTGCGTGCAACTGGTGATATTTTTGTGATGTTGTTCGACGACTGGTTAAATGCAATGGGATTGGTGCTGATTTCAAGCACGCAAACTTGAAGTAAAGGATAACTAGTAGTCATTTGGCATTATATCATTGATGAGACAATTAGCGAGTATGCACTGGACGAACATACGCACACTATAATATATTTTTGGTTAAAATATAGGTAGATCTCAAATCTGTTGCTTAACTGGGTTCGTAACTGCGCTAATGTAATAATCAAGTCTCACAATGATAAATTAATCTATTTATCAGAAAGGAGTATTATGTAACGGGTCAAAGTATATCTCCGACATCATTATAAAATAAAAAATACGTAATTTAATTGACTCAAGCTGGATCAACGTGAAAGAAAGCAATCCATAAACCAATCACGTGTGGCATGCATATATGTAAGCGCAAAGCGTTTTAAACGCAACAAAGTCTGACAATCTAATTGCCTGCAATTGGCACCCACTTTGAGCGTCGCCGTTTGTCGACGCCTTTATTCTTATTTATATTTTACCCACGCTGTTTCAATAATTCAGCTATCCGTGTGTCACACCAATTTTTTGTTGTTGCAAATCTAAATAGTAATCATCAATTCATTTATTAATAGGATTTCTACGTTTAATAGCACTTCTGTATTGTCACAGTCCATCAGCAAAATTCATCGACATCTTTGAACAGCAACTTGCACATCCGGCTTCTGCTACTCTCCTATTTTACGTGCAAATACCCAAAAGGTTACTAAGCAACGAACAAAATGTGTTATTTTTAATCATATACCTACCATTGTCAGCCTTTTGGTGCTGACACAAACCATCAGAAAATTTTACCAAGACCTCAAAAAAGTAATGTAATTGTTTATGGGCATTTACACAGATTTTCCCTAACAAAAGAATAAAACGCAAATAACAGGGCTCTAGAATGACTATTGGACATTAATCTTTTCTCTTGTGCTATCTACGTTTACTGCTTTAGCCAGAACTCCTGCGTATTATAAAAAAATTTAGCCGTCTTATATTCCGATAGGTTACTGTTTATCTAGTTCAGTCCGTTGTGTTTATAGTACACATTGATATCATATTTCTAGTTTGGCAAATTGTTACCAATAAAAAATATTTTCCCACATTTACATTCAAACGTTTTAGATTTTTGCAAATAAACAATTCCAAAATCAATTCGACGAATTAATTCAACTACGGTGGTTTTAGCTTCAATCTGTTCAAACGCTGTATATTCAATCTATCGTAGCAATTTTTGGGAACGCACTCTGTTTTTAGCACATGAAATTTACAGGTGGCGTATGTTAAAAAATTAAAATGATAAATTAAGCTCTCTTAAGAATTCTTTTGGTATTTGTTTTTAACGTCCCGTAAGCTATCTCGAATGCAAGCTAGTTTAGTTTAAATCTGTGAGTCTTTCATCCGAAGACGTCAAGTGATCCAGGTTAGATACATATATGAATTGACTAAACTGTCTAGAAGATTCTTTATTAGAAGGCACAAGTTATTAAATCAATGGAGAAACATTTACGTCTAAATAGCACATATCAACACAGATGACAACCGATATACCCTCTAAACATTGGTAGTATAATCACCAAATGTACTTCTACGCACGTTAAAGTTGCCTGCACCATTCGAAGAATTTACCTAACTTGTGAAGTTTCCTTTTATGGCTGATCATAAACTGAAATTATGAAGCTATGTATTTTTTACACAAAAGCGAAAGAATTAACGTCCAAAATTCATTGCTGCAGTTCGTGTTAATACATTTTGTCCATATGGGATTCATATTGAAGTCAATAATTTAACCGAAAATGCCAATCCGACCAATCTTCATATATAACTCAAATAAACAACGCATAGAAAATTTCCAACTTCTATATTTATAAAAGTATCGTAGACATATGTGCAGCAGATTTAGATCTCACGTTTGACGCCAATGCTGTGATTTCTTTAGAGGTACTACTTGCAACAGTCGTGGGTTAGATAATATCCACTCACAGCTGTCAGTGTCGCTTTCTTAATATAGATGTACGACGTGAATTCATCATTGCCATGATCTGAAATACCCTTCTGGGATTTTATTTTCTGTTGAAATATCGGCTTATAGTTGATTTAGTAAATTAGATGTTCAATAGTTTTTTTACTTGAACTAAACAACGCCTTTGGACATTAGAATCCGAATGTTTGGAGTTACAAGCTATACAGCCATCTTTGGCGCATACATTGAGAAAGCTATCAAAGAGACTTTGAGTACACAAAATCTTCTTCGATTTTACCAAATCAGAGCTACGTGTCATCAATACGATGCACGAAATCTATATTACAGGAAAACCCATTGCGATTATGAAATGTCCGTAAACTTCCGCCAAACTCAAAGTTGTTCAAAAAGTAGTATAGTAATAATATATATATATATATATATATATATATATATATATATATATATATATATATATATATATATATATATATATAGTAATAACATCGAAAAATTCTTGGCATCCCTATTTCACTTGGTCTCCAATGATAAATAATCATGCAGAGCTTGCAGGGATTATTGCATTTAACATCTGTGGCATCAGTATTTCCATATGCAATACCAACCATGAACTCTTCGATAGAATAACTCATTGGTAGGAATTATTTCTTGATGAATGTTCTTCGACCAGCGTAAGACGAAATTCTGGTTGCAAAAGAAGATATTAAGGAGTCTGCTCTCATCTTTTCCTTCAAATTATTCGAATAACTTTACATAGAATTTGGTCTCAAGTGAATTTTTTAAACATTAAAGAAGTTCATAGACAATATTTTGCTCGACAATACCGACTACTGCTTGCCATATTTTGAAGACATGATATTTATCCTGAACTGAATTCTGAAGCATAGAATCATAGAAATGTCCTGCCACACTTAACAGATTATGGACTCAAAACCTACTGTAAAATATCGCAAAATTCAATTACATTTCTTGATTTCCTAGAGCATCGTATCATATTACAATGTATTTAGCGTTTACATTCTAAGGCAAATTAAATCAAGAACTAGCAATCACTGAAAACGTTGATGGATTTTTCAATTTCACGGGAGTTACAAACAGTTATCTTAAGATTCTTAGTAGCCTATCAGAACAACTTTATCCGTTATAAAGGCACCTGCTCACAAGAAAGGAACTCAGTAGGAACTCTACCATCTCTTGATTGTCGGATAACGGGGAATTGCTTCTTCATGCCATCAACTCGTTAGCAAACGCCGTTATGTTAACAAATACGGATTTCGATCTACATTTAATATTTACCACTAACGATTTGTAATTTCCAACCACGCCAAAGTTGAACGAGAGATGAAAGGAATTTCGAAGCCAATTAGTTTTAAATCGCGTACATTAAAACCGTTAAGCACTAGACATCAAAATTTTGGTCGAGAACTGATCGCTGTCCTCGACGCGTTGTGCCATTTCATTAGTATAATAGGTAGCAGCAGATGTTTTAGTTTTACAGTTTATAACTTTTTGCTAGCTCACATCTAAATGCGAATTTAAAAGTCTCAAAGTTACTTGCCATAGCAGAACGAGGGATTGCGCGTATAAGCGAGTGACAATTGGGCATTTGTCACGTAAAAGACGAACGAAACATAGTTGCAGACGAAAGTTCGAGATCAGATGTCTTGATATAATTGCTTATGACTTCGTCATTCTCGGCCATCTCTGACATTCAACCAAGCAAATTTCACATCAACCCTTCTATGAACACAACAAGCGGCGTGAGATCAGTATCTTGCCATACAGCTTAGTTCATTAATTGCTTATGAATTCGTCTTTCTCGGCCACGTCTGACATTCAGCAAAGCAAATTTCACATCAACTCTTCTATGAACACAACAACGCGGCGTGAGATCAGTATCTTGCCATACAGCTTAGTTCATATGAAGACATTGGTTGGGGGTTCACCATTTTATACTTTACGGTTACGTAATCCACAGGCTAGTTTTGCTTACTAGCCTCTAGATAAATGTATTTGACTTTATTTAATCCATTTATCATCCAGGTGGAAGTGCGAATGGCAAACGAATAATGGATCGTTTCTCGGTGTATTTAAATAAGCATAAGGCCAAGAAACGTTTCTCCGATTTTGCTACGTGCAAAAACGGACAAAATTATGCGGCAAAATCACAATAATCTGTAACGTTACCCAATAGAGACTTCACGCCTTGTCATTGTCTACATCAATATGGATAATCTTACTCAGGTTCAACGATTTAACTTCCTTCAAAGCATGATCGATAAATATATAGGATAGCCTGTAGCATTAACACTTTAAACCATTTGTTCAATTGTTGTCAATAGCGGCTTTAGCTATGCATGTGTAGCAATAGCCACCAAGGAGTCAGAGAACGCTCCAAATGTCCTAACTTAAGCTGATATAAATACAACAAAAAGTCCTCGCAGAAGCGCACGAATCAAGATGAAGCAATCAGCACAATAATAGAACCAGTCTTTGAACCGCAGAAGAAATATTTTCATTTTTTACAAAATGAACGCACTTTATACGAGCAAACTCCTATAATTAATTGATTAAAAATAAAGCATTTTGTTGAGTTGAATAATAGCTTCTGATGAATAACAAAACTTAGTAAGATTATTGTCCGCACAAATGAAATTTTTTAATGCATAGATAGGGATAATTATGTCTCGGTTGAAGACACATTTATAAAAAATTCTGAGGGATTCCGCATAAAAGACTCAACAAATAAAAGTGAAGTCAACCAATCGACCACACCTAAGAGGCAGCCGACCGACATATGCCGGTGATTTCATTTGAATCGACGAGTGTTTTCTGACCATCATCAGAATTTAAGCATATGCTTGCATCCTTGGATGGTGAAAGTCCACGGTAAGGATAAGAAAAAATTGAAGCCTCTGTTCGAGTGAAAACATTTTCATTAGAAGTTCCTATTGTGCGCATTGCCGTCCAGGAATTGGTTGACCAGAAAATTGCAGTCCAATTAGAATTGTCTGTCGATCTGACGTATGAAGTATAGAAAAGCAGATTGTTGGATCACTTCTGAGCCAGGCCACATCAGGTGTTTCAGAATTGTACAGACTGAAATCACTAGAGTGTGATATCATAGCAACATACCTTAGCATCAAACAGTGGTTGTACGAGCTAACTAAGTCTTTTTCCCGGTTGTAATCACACAAGGCTATCATTTTTATTTCGCTGGATCCTACCAGGTATGGCGCAATATTGAGTGCAAGTAGAAGTCGGGAAGAACCAACTCAGGCTCTACAAATTTCGGTCATACTGATCAACAATTGGGCTGCTTCGATATCAAACATGGGTTCCATTACAATATTCGGCAGGGGCGACATATCTTTTTTGAATTCTTCCCAGCACAGTCAGCGAGTTCGGGATGGTCGTCGGCAGCCAGTGGCTTGGAAGCAAGTTCAGTATATATAGACACTAGCTGCCATGAATTCATTCCATAAAAGCAGGATATTCAGTATAGTTTAATAAGAAAATATGGTTCATCATAGTCGGGATCATGCCACAATATGAATCCTTTTTAGGCTCAGATTTGTAGATCGAGTGAAGATTCCCAGAAGAGCAGCATAAGAAATGTTCAGAATCAGATGCCTTCTGTAGAAAAGAATATGGGAAAATTTGCCACACAGAAGGATTTTTATTAAAATTAAAATTTTATAACTCTTCAACATAAAGTCAGGAATAATGCAATTGAATACAGGAGCTGATGTTTCGGTATTACTAGTGATTTGACCATTAAACAACGTAAAATTTACGAGGGCAAATATGTGCAGACAGTGGCTGCGTCGATTGTGGCAGTGGACGAATGAGACACTAAACTATTAGTAAACAAAGATATCTTCTATATGTCTTTTGTTGTTGCGAACACTAAAACGCCCCTATTTGTGCTTGATTACATTGGAAAATGGTTTCAGAGAATGCCTCTCGAGGCCGAAAAATTACGAATTCCATTAAGTTGATATGCAGCTCTTAGGTGCAGGGTGAGACCAGTTGTCTGTCCATTTGGTGGAAAGAGTTAAAAAGCAAATACAACACTATATTCGAACTCTCTGATTTCAGCAAATGTCCGTGGCCTACGGTCGATCGCTTTAAACTATGGCTATTAATAAATGAAGGTGTTGAACCACAAAAGTATATGGTGCTCCTCCAAATTAACTAGCAGCAGCGACTCGGGCAACACAAGAGATGATAGTGGCCGGCGTTTTTGAACCATCCTCATCTGATTATTTAGCTCCCATGGTTTACGTTACGAAAAAGGATTTTTCGCTCCGATCGGCGGCTGATTTTAAGCAATTAAACCCTTTGACTAAACCTGACCCGTATCCCAAGCCGGGTCTGCTGGAATTGTTGCTACAGCTAGCGGGAGGCAAATGGTTTGCCGTGCTTGACCTTAAATAATGATTTTGGTGAGTTGGCTTTTGGATCAAGGACCCGGGGAAGTTAGCGTTACAGGCACCCCAAGATAATTTTTATTCCACTCTGGTAATATTTAGACAACACCAAAAGTGTCCCAAAGTATAATGGACTTTTTTGTGTCCGACTAACCATGTACAACAACTTACGTTGGCGATGTTATTATATAGACCACTATTGAACTCCAATTACATATTCGGCTGTAAAAGATGTTGCCTAAAAGCCGTAGAATAGCGATTATATTTTAATTTAGAAACAGTTCAGATAGGTCGGCAAGTGCTGTTCCTGAGTAACTCATTTTCAGCAAAAGGATGTATTGTAGCAATGGTCACCTTTGAGACTAAGAACAAACCAATTGTCCTATATAGGGCTGACTTTAGTTCAACAGAAAATCCTCGCAGAAACGCCCGTATTAGGATAAAGCGGTCAGCACAATGATGGAACCAGACTTCGAGCTGAAGTGAGCATAAACTAATTAATATTTGTAAATTTGTTATACTAAATCGAAGCTCTTTATCCGAGCAAAATCCTATATATAATTGATTAAAAATAAAGCGTGTTTGTGAAATTTTTAATTGGCTTCTGATGGGTTGGAAATGTTGATAAAGGACTGACTACACAAATAAACAATTTGACTGCAGAATTAGGTATAATTAAGTCTCGACAAACAAATTGGCACGTGAAATTCCACGCATGGGTTCGGTTAGAACAACTGACAGAAGCGACACACCTTACTGGAATTCTTCGCGGCATAATCAGCAAGTTCACGACAAAAAGCAACAACCAGTGGTGTGGAAGCAAAGTCAATATATATAGACACCAGCTTCAACGATTAAATCATCTAGGAGTCAACAGATCCAGTATAGTGCTCCAAGAGAACGGCCAGTTCAATGGGGAAACAGGGTCGAAAATCTCAGCAATAAGGGTAGTCGAGATCAGGACAAAAATATTAATCTTTTGCAAGCTCCGATGGGTAGATCGAGAGAAGACCACAGAACAACCTAAATAGTATTCCGAATCAGATGGCGTGCGAAGAAAAAGAAATAAGGGGAACGCTGCCAAATGTAAGGATTTTTATTAAAGTAAAATTTTGAAAACTCTTCATCGGACAGCCGGTAATAACACAACTGGATACTTGTGCTGATCTGTCGATATAACTAATGACTTGGCCATTAAAAAACGTAAAATATACGAGAGAAATTTTGTGTCAGGCAACGGGTGCATCGATGGTGGCTTTTGGCGAATAGGGCACGAAATTTTTAATAATTGAAAAATTTTCCGTATATCTTCTCATCAGTAGGAACCGGTATTACGCTCTTTAACCACTATATATTTGGGTGAGGAATGTGAGATAATAGGACGATACAATCTCCTAGACGAATGTATAAACCTGCAGTAGAGTAGCTAACATCGTATAGCCTCGACAATGCGACTTCAACGCTAAATAATTAAACGAACATTGGTTGCGCGAGAGGTGATAACAATTATTATAATCAAGGTTGCGATCTTGATATAAACACTGGCACATTCTGGCCAGTACAAGATGCGTTCCCAATAAGGACGAAACCGGTCTACTGGATGAATTATTATAATCAAGGTTGCGGTCTTGATATAAACACCTGACCCATTAATTACTTACATATGTCAGTATAAACTAAGAATTGTATAGTGTAGACCGGTTTCGTCCTTATTGGGAACTCATCAAGTACTGGCCAGAATTTGCCGCGGACAGGATACGAACCTGGGCACGTCTGCTTCGGAATCTGGTGCTCTAACCACTGAGCTATCCTGCCGCACACTACACTACACACAATTTTCAGTTATATACTAACTAATGTAACTTGGTTAGTCAATTTTTCCCTTAGGTGGAGCTCATATGGCATCCATTTAGACCCAAAGTTCCAACTAACCGTGCCCAATCTGTCATTACTGAACAGACACCACATTACATGGGGAAGTGGTATTGAAATGAACATTTATATAATTAAACGAACATTGGTTGCGTGGGTGGTGATAATTATTATAATCAAGGTTGCGGTCTTGATATAAACACCTGACCCATTAATTACTTACATATGTCAGTATAAACTAAGAATTGTATAGTGTAGAAAAGGCAATTCATCCAGTAGACCGGTTTCGTCCTTATTGGGAACTGGATGAATTGCCTTTTTTACACTATACAATTCTTAGTTTATACTGACAGATGTAAGTAATTAATGGGTCAGGTGTTTATATCAAGACCGCAACCTTGATTATAATAATTCAACGCTAAATCACTCTATATAATATATATACCGAGTCTATAAAGGATACTAACACTATGACAATTGTGTGGGTAACCGATACCAACATTATAGTACCGAAAAGGTACATGGTACTAACACTATGGTTTCCAAGTCGGTACATGGTACTAACATGACGAATATTAATGTATGCTATAGTACACCGAAATTGAGAATTACAACTATTGCCGAGCACAGGTTACTCCAGTTAATCCATACACTCTGGACTTGATCTATATTAGTTATCAAATTTCGCGGTAAGCATAACACCATTAAGTTGAATATGTAAAAGTTAAATACTGTTTGCTGCGGAAAACTAATATATATGCAAGTAAATATTAGGTGTTGCGAACCTAGTAACAAATTAGTTCAGTTGTGACCAGACGGATAAACCAAAGACAGCATGAACGGAATGTATAATCCCATGCACATCCGTTTCGTGCTTCCTGGCGAATCAACAGTAGCGGCCGGTATTACTCCCTTAAACCAATATATATTTCGGTGAGGAATGTGGAATAATAGGACGATACAATCTCCTAGAGGAATGTGTAAACCTGCAGTAGAGTAGCTAACATCGTAACGTCTGGATAATGCGACTTCAAAGCTAACTCACTCTATATTATATATATATATATATATATATATATATATATATATATATATATATATATATATATATATACTGAGTCTGTAAAGGATACCAACACTATGATTATTGTAGTAGTAACTGATACCAACATTATAGTAACGAAAAGTTACATGGTACTAACACTATTGTTTCCTTGTCGGTACATGGTACTATCATGATTGAAATCAATTTATGCTATAGCATACCAAAATAGAGAATTAAAAATACTTCTGATCACCTGTTACTCCATCAAATCCATGCACTCTGGCCTCGATCGATATCAGTTATCAAATTTCACGGTAAGCATGGCATCATTAGATTCAATATATAATTGTTAAATTCAGTTTGTTACGGAGAACTAATATATATGTGCATGTACAGTGTATGAACCTAGAAACAAATTAGTTCAGTTATGACCAAAAGCATAAACCAAAGACAGCATGAACTGAAAGTATAATCACATTTACATCGGTTTCGTGCTTACTGGCGACTCATCAGTAGGAGCCAGTATTACGCCCTTCAACCACTATATATTTGGGTAAGGAATGTGGGATAATAGGACGATAAAATCTCCTAGAGGAATGTGTAAACCTGCAGTAGAGTAGCTAACATCGTATAGCCTCGACAGTGCAACATCAACGCTAAGTCACTCTATATAATATATATAACGCGTCTTGATATAAACACCTGACCCATTAATTACTTACATATGTCAGTATAAACTAAGAATTGTATCGTGTCAATTCTAAGTTTATACTGACATATGTAAGTAATTAATGGGTTAGGTGTTTATATCAAGACCGCAACCTTGATTATAATAATTGTTATCACCACCCGCACAACCAATGTTCGTTTAAATATAACGAGCCTGTAAAAGATACTAACACTATTTCTATTGCGTGAGTAACCGATACCAAAATTATAGTAACGAAAAGGTACAAGATACTAACACTATTTTTTCCAAGTCGGTACATGGTACTATCATGATTGATATCAATTTATGCTATAGTACACCGAAATAAAGAATTACAACCTTTTCTGATCACCTGTTACTCCAGCAAATCCATACATTCTAGCCTCGATCGATATCAGTAATCAAATTTTGCGATTAGCACGGCATCATTTAATTCAATATATAATTGTTAAATTCTGTTTGTTGCGGAGAACTAATATATATGCAAGTATGTATTAGGTGTTGCGAACCAAGTTACAAATTAGTTCAGTTGTGACCAGAAGGATAAACCAAAGACAGCTTGAAGGGAATGTATAATCTCATGCAAATTCGTTTCGTGCTTACTGGAGACTCATTAGTAGGAGCCGGTATTACACTCTTTAATCACTATTTATTTGGGTTATGTATGTGGGATAATATGACGATACAATCTCGTAGAGGAATGTGCAAACCTGCAGTAGAGTAGCTAACATCGTATACTCTCGATAATGCGACTTCAACGCTAACTCACTCTATATTTTATATATATATATATATATATTTACCGAGTCTGTAAAGGATACCAACACTATGGCTATCGTTTCAGCAACCGATACCAACATTGTAGTACCGAAAAGGTACATGGTACTAACACAATGGTTGCCGAGTTGGTACATGGTACCAACATGATGGATATCAATGTATGCAATAGTACACCGAAATTGAGAATTACAACTATTTCTGGCTCTTAGTTTGGCTTCGTGATATCTATTATACATTACCACTCTAGAGATGATTTGGTCATACTGGTCTCTGGTTCACATTTTAATTTTATCATTTTTTCCCGCCCAAATTAAACCGAGGCGTGTATGCTGATATAAAGGCCTGTGTTTATTTGTTAGCTGCGCTTGAACAGCGCAGTAGGTGGTGCCAAAGACAATAATTAATTAAAAGTAAAACAGGTTGGAGCAATGAGACTGAAAGGCGAAATATTTGATTTCAATTAACTGAAAACACAGTATTTAAATTCAGTCTCAGGGGACTGTTCTGACACGAACTCATCACGGGAAAACGGTTCTCGTCACCTTGCCGGTCTGCCCTGCTGATTATTAACGCATGGACCTACTAATTATTGTGCAAAACGTAGGGCTGCAATGGAAATGGAATGCGTTTGTTGCGAAGAAGGAAAAGTGACTAGGAAATATCAGTTCTCATTCAGCTCCATGTTACGTGATAAACATTTAGATAGACAAAATTTAAAATATATATATAATAATAATATAGCATATATATATGTAAATATTATTAATAAAATTTATTGTAAAATGAAATCAAAGAACAGATGTATACAAATTTAATCAACACTTAAATATATGGTAAATAGCAGACCAAAAGTCTGTTAGCGAAATGGTCAACATATTCCCTAATGAAACGCGTCGGATAAATATCGGATAAAATAATTTAAAGACATCCAGAGTTAAAAAGGAAATATTCTTCCGTTGACAGGATAATCAAAATCCATTTTATATTCTCCAGGCTATGGAAGGATGTTTTTAAGTCATGACAGTACTGCTTAGCGAGAAAACAATGTAAAATAATTGAATTCACATTTACTTCTCGAAGGATGACTCCAGCGGCATGGTTGGTTTGCGGATGGCAGTTACAAGAAAGATAAAAATTTGATTATTTTTAAGATAGTTAATATTGCTGCTATATTTATATTGATAATAATAATAATAATAATAATAATAATAATATGTGCAACAAAAAATAATATTAATAATAATGCAAAAATATTATTAATTATAATAATAACATTGTGTGTAGTAAGTAACAAAAAATAATATCAGCAACAATAATAATAATATAGTAATAAAACAGAAACTACTACTACTACACTACTACTACTACTACTACCACTACTACTACTACTACTACTACTACTATGTAATATGTATGTAATAATAATAATAATAATAATATATGTAATAATATATATATGGTAATAATAATAATAATAATATGTAATAATAATATATGTAATATGTATGGTGTTGTATAATTGTAATTAGATGCCTATTATAGGGATGCTAATAATATCAAATTAACTGTTATAGTTTGAAAGTTGTTGTAAAAAGTAGAGAAATATAGAACGATTCAGCGAAAGGATGATGTTTTAAGCCGAACGACACTCTGCGATGTAATTTAAAATAAAGAAAGCTATCATGCTAAATCAGAAACACTAGCCTTGTGCGGAAAACGTCTACACAATGATGTAAACATAAATCAGCCGGTTGCATTTGAGCCTGAAAGTATATGATTTAGAAAAACTCGAGGTTGCACCAAATGACTCCTTACGGTTCTGTGTTTGACGAAGAGAGTTATTCCGGATATAGTGCAGTTTAACAGATAAAATGTTTACCTTCCCCGCAGAGTCGGCAGATGCATTATAATTTGTTTTCTTAAAGTAAAAGTTGTGTTCATTTTGGTAATTCAATGTTCAAAATAACTTCGCCTGCATACTGGTTGTTGCAGACTGATTGTGATGCGGACAATATCTTTAGTCGGTACATGGTACCAACAATATGGTTGCCGAGTCGGTACATGGTACCAACACTATGGTTGCCGAGTCGGTACATGGTACCAATACAAGAGATTTCAAGCAATGCTAAATTTCACCAAAATTTAGAATTTCAACTAATTGTATACGCCTGTAACTCCAACAAATCCATTACACTCTTGCCTTGATCGATGTCAGTTATCATATTTCGTGGTAATCATAGAATCATTCAATTAATTATACCATAATGAGTTTTAGATGTAGTAGTGTCGTCTGTAGGTTAGTGGCTGTTTGAACGAAATATGAATGTCACTGGGAGTTTATATATTTTAAGCGGACTAGTATGCACTTTTGGTCGGATGCAAACTTAGTTGACACTAGATTTGCAACGCCAAACGTTAAGATACATACAATTGTTCAAAGGTTAGATTGTTATATGAAGACGTGATTTACGAAAGCTGTGGTCTGAACCACGAAGTAGCGATTTTTCAGTGGGGCATATGCTCTTCGTTATGTAATGCTGTAACAAAAGATTGAAAGCTGAGTAAACTACGGTTCCTATTATGTTTTGGTAGTATTAAGTAGAGAACGATATTCCCAATACTGCATGGACAAGGTGTGTTTACTCATGAACACACGCGTTTCGTGCTGATTGGCGACTCATCAGTAGGAACCGGCGAAACGCCCGAAACCAACTATCGATGTTGGTGAATAGCCATATGTCACTGAAACCGGAAATGACATCCATTTTGAACTTCCACTACTCCAGCCGATCATTGTACTATGGCCTCCACAAGGCTTCTGTTGAGTACTGGTGTTCAGAAGGATTGTTATTCACAAATGTGCCGAAATCTCCAACGTCATTCTGCTGCTACACATTTACGATATTGGCAATTGTTAAATCTAAGGAGTTGGCGATCAGATCACATAGCTTCAGAAGTTTTGTGTTGTTCACTCTACCACTGCATATATACACATATCAGTAGGAGTTTGCACTGTCCACAAATCCTATATATATATATATATATATATATATATATATCTATATATATATATATATATATATATATATAGTGGTTAGAACGTAATGGCAGCTGCCTATGATCAGTCGCCAGTAAGAATTAGACACATCTGGACACGTTTAGTACAGCACGCCATGATTTGTGATCGTGGATAGCCGCTTTGCACTATCAGTTTCGCAAAGATCCAATTGATCCTCATTTCCAAATACGCATTGCGTTCGTCTTTGTTATGACTGCGAGCTGATTCGATCTCCGAAGATTTCAAAGTCGTTCACACTAACCACTGGAAATGAGGCAGGATCTAATCTTCGTTGATTGACGACGTTTCGATTCCTCCTTTCCGGAATCCTCTTCAGGCCTCTAATCACACATACACCGTACAAAGCTCACAATAGCAGCCTTAAGCAAATGTGTTCGTTCACACATTTGCTTAAATTGAATTAGAACACAGACTCAACGAAAACGAACTCAATGCGCACCTGGAAATGGGGATGAAGCGGATCATTGCGAAACTGATAGTGGAAAGCGACAGTCCACTATCGCAAATCGTGGCATGCCTCATTGTGACGCCCACACTCTGCAATCCAACTCCTAGTAGACAGGTTTCATCCTTATTGGGAACACTTCTAGTACTGCCGCTGTCGAGACCTCCCAAATTGGCAGGTGTCTGTTTTATTATTATTATAGTTAGGAGGTGGCTGGTTCGAAATTAAAAGTTTTAAGATATTCCGAATTTGTTCCACCTAAGGTAAGGCCATCCATAGGCATAAGTTGTTATATGATTGATATTGCGTGAATTATGTGGTAGGTACAGCGCCACGATTAGAGCTTTAAACCTAACAGCGAATGTTTCCGTTTAGAGTTCCATTCATGGCAGATTCTGGACAGTACTTTTCTGCTTTTTGCACCATTTAACTTGTATTGACGACATAAATAGAATCAAAATCCTTCCATTTGATTTTAATTCAATATATATATATATATGTTTGTATAATGTCTCTGCAGTCAAGATTATGTAACGATTAATTTTGTGAGTATAATTGCACAATATTGTTCACACAGAGACCTACAATTATGTACAACTTGACAGGCTTGATTGTCAGCAATTTTGATGGCCACTGCGCGCTGTTACACTTTGTTAAATGGAACAGTGAGCAGAAACACTTGATCATGGCCGTTACAATGTCACGAAAGTTTTGAGAACCGAACTGTATCTCCGAAACAGATAATTAACGAATGATTCACATGTCAGATATTAAACAAATAGCAAGCGGGATGCAGGAAATAAATAGCCTCGCTCGGAGTATATTTACATACGCTAATTTTGTTGCAATGATTGATGTAATGACAGCTTAGTGAATGCCTCTTGCGATGTGCCGAGTTTAGATGTTCGTTTGTGCGCGTGTGTCGTTATTGTTTTTGAAATTTGGCAATTTGCACATCTAGTTACTAGTTACAGACAGTGTAACGTGTGAACTTGAATGGAAAGTTGACGTCTACCCGTTTTAGATCGAGCTGATAAGGCATGTGATCAACGTGGGCCTAATCACATTAACCAGACCCACGTGGTATCGGACATGACCAGTAGACCTACCGACGAAAATGGCGGTGCTATTTATAAGCGGGTAATTTATTGTGCATGAACAACAATATTTTGATGATCTGTAATTCAGTTATAAAGGACAATGTTTGTATGTGTGTTTGTGTGTTTGTGTGTGTGTGTGTGCATGTATGTGCTCGTGTTTGCGATTGAAATCTGTCATGTGCGTGATAATCGATTTTTAGACATGCCCGCTTCAACTCATTAGCACTTTAATGCAGAGTTTGTTTGGTTTAAGCTTGCCGATACGGAGACCGGCATATCATAAGATCTTGGTGTAAAAAAATCGAATAGCAATATTTAGTCTGTTGCATTATTTTAATACCGAGGAGAGCTAAAAATGAGTAAAAGACTACAGCAGAATTAGCTATGAATACAACAATTGGATGCAGTCATTCAATACACACTGATGTGTCGTGGCCGCAAACTTAGTGGGGCATACCTGATAAGCCGAAGGTGTGGTTGCGCATGCCTAGTATTGAATCAATCGATATGCATATGTATTAGTCAGGCATAACTTCCTTAACAATCGGAAAGATCATAAAACACCAGGTGGACATAACAATCTGGCCGAGCAAAATAACTCACCTTAGTTAAACAATAATTTTGCTTTCCATATGTATATGCTCTGATGCTGATCATGGAAGGTCGAAACGCGTCAGTGCGTTGCGATTGCCGGTAGTTTTGTTATGTTGTTCGACGACTTGTTAAATACAAAGGGATTGGTGTTTACTTCAAGCTCGCAAACTTGTTTTAAAGAATCTCACCTTCGTGGCGCATGTGTATTGGCTATCGTCCAATTCAGCATTATGTGCCGGTACTACGTTTCAAATCTACCGTACACTTGGTGAAGTAATGTAAGACAAATTTATTCGCTTCTGCAATACGCTAAGCAGAAAAATCATTCTAAATTTGAGCAAGCAGTTACAATTTATGCGAACGATTGCGAGAAACTGAGGAAACTATACCCGGTGTTAAGCAAGTTATGATTTTAAAATTCTAGTATAAGATCGAAGTGGAGGTATATTTTAATGTTTTTCTCAAAATTGAAAAGGTTCAAAAACATCAAAAGTTGTGGAAATTGTTAAATCTGCGCGATGTAGCACATGGCATAATGAAAATCGGTCTACAAATTCGTGGTTATTTTAATTATGTGAACATGCACAAATACAGGTCGTGTTAGCAAAAGGTTAATAATCTTTAGGCTCGACAAATGCTTAATCGTATCTACATATGCCTTCGTCCACATTAATTAAGCTCATAAATGTGAAAAACGAAAATTTTCACCGAGGGATTGACTGCCTTTTCGGATAGTTGAATAATTAAAATTGAGACATAATTAAAAAGCCATGTTACTTGGTTGAACAATCGCATAATGATATTTAAATCTAGATATTTAACGGAGGAGAATTAAAAGCTGGAATTGAATAGATAAAGAGCAAGTTGTAAAAGTGTATGCAAAAACAAATAACGACGCTTATATATATATATATATATATATATATATATATATATATATATATATATGCATATATTGCAGGTATTACCTAAATGTTGCCTGTATATTTGTGAATCTGATTCCGATAAAATACTATGTATGTGAAAAAATATACTTATGTATAGTAATTAGTAGATTCAAATATTATCGTATGACCAGAGAGAGGAAGAGAGAGGCAGAGAGGAGAGAGAGAGGCAGAGAGAGGCAGAGAGAGGCAGAGAGAGGCAGAGAGAGGCAGAGAGAGGTAGAGAGAGGTAGAGAGAGGCAGAGAGAGGCAGAGAGAGGCAGAGAGAGGTAGAGAGAGGCAGAGAGAGGCAGAGAGAGGCAGAGAGAGGCAGAGAGAGGCAGAGAGAGGTAGAGAGAGGTAGAGAGAGGCAGAGAGAGGCAGAGAGAGGCATAGAGAGGTAGAGAGAGGCAGAGAGAGGCAGAGAGAGGCAGAGAGAGGCAGAGAGAGGCAGAGAGAGGCAGAGAGAGAGGCAGAGAGAGAGGCAGAGAGAGGCAGAGAGAGAGGCAGAGAGAGAGGCAGAGAGAGGCAGAGAGAGGCAGAGAGAGGCAGAGAGAGGCAGAGAGAGGCAGAGAGAGGCAGAGAGAGGCAGAGAGAGGCAGAGAGAGGCAGAGAGAGGCAGAGAGAGGCAGAGAGAGGCAGAGAGAGGCAGAGAGAGGAGAGAGAGAGAGAGAGAGAGAGAGAGAGGAGAGAGAGGAGAGAGAGGCAGAGAGAGGAGAGAGAGGCAGAGAGAGGCAGAGAGAGGAGAGAGAGGCAGAGAGAGAGCAGAGAGAGAGAGAGAGAGAGAGAGAGAGAGAGAGAGAGAGAGAGAGAGAGAGAGAGAGGAGAGAGAGGAGAGAGAGAGAGAGAGAGAGAGAGAGAGAGAGAGAGAGGAGAGAGAGAGAGAGAGAGAGAGAGAGAGAGAGAGAGAGAGGAGAGAGAGAGAGAGAGAGAGAGAGAGGAGAGAGAGGAGAGAGAGGAGAGAGAGAGAGAGAGAGAGAGAGAGAGAGAGAGAGAGAGAGAGAGAGAGAGAGAGAGAGAGAGAGAGAGAGAGAGAGAGAGAGAGAGAGAGAGAGAGAGAGAGAGAGAGAGAGAGAGAGAGAGAGAGAGAGGCAGAGAGAGAGGCAGAGAGAGAGAGGCAGAGAGAGGCAGAGAGAGAAGGAATACCTTGCTACTATGAGTAAATTTATCAGGATAACTCACAGAAATGAGGCAAACTAAACCTCTCCACAACACCATTATGGCCAAGTTAGCATTCGGGCAAGTCAACATCAGCAATACAGCTTCCTTGTAGATTTCACTGTATCAAGTCATAAACAAACCAAACGTTATAAGGTGACGGCTATTGCGTATTATAGTGCTAGACCAAGAGATTACTTGTTTATCTCTTATGCAGTTCCAGCCATCTACCAGATTCGCTATGGCAGCCAATTGACTTTATTAAAACTACATTGTTTGATTGTCGCTCGTAACCATTTTTGATCGTACCTTAACCTTTCACATTATTCAGCCTTACGAAATTTTTTTCTGTTTATGAATCATTCGTTGCAATTGAGTAGCAGTATGTTATTTACCATATCGTATATATGTGCATCGCAGTTGTTCCTCGTTACTCAGATTTTCGTTGTGCTCATTTAATCATCATGGTAGTACGCAACGCGTTAATACGTGTGATTGACAGCCGAACTAAAATGTTGTGTGACTGTTTAGATTCAATGTAATTGGTGTCTATCTCAAGTTTGCAAACTTGGTTTGAAGAATTACTTGAGGATTTCCAAATTAGGAAGAAATCGGACTACATGAAAAATTGCCTTTGCTACCTTGCGCAATGTTTAGTTTATATATATATATATATATATATATATATATATATATATATATATATATATATATATATATATATGCGTTTGAATTTTTGTAATGTAAATTGGTTTAATTATTAGTTAGGCAAACTCGAATATTGTAGCTAGTAAAAAGTTAATTTCAATTCAAAATGTAACTTGAAATGGAATTATTGTTCCAGTTATTGGATTCAATTTAACGTCTTGATCCTGCTGACGCGGGGTTTATGAAGGTAATTTATTTTAAATAGAAATAACTTGCTACTTTTAGTGGCGAGACGCCTTAGAAACAAAAATGACGGCTGTTGACACACTCCTAGTAACAAATTAAGTTTTCTCCATATCCTGTTTGAGATAATTTATTAATAACTACGTTAGCTTAATTTTTGCAGTCATACATGTTTGTTATCCGTAGCAGTGGATACAAAAATAATGTAACTACCTATATAGATGGCCATGCCATGACTATCTATAAAAAAAGTTGTGCCTATTGTGCTTCTAGTCATTATACTTATTATTTATAATTACGTTTTTATTCTACAAATTATTATTGTATTGTCAAGGGACATGTGCATTTCTAACAGTTCTTTGAGTTTTATGCTTCGGTAACGAGCCAGAATCAATGGAGAAGTAATTATTTGGATAATTGTCTGGCTCTTTTTAAAAATATCTGTTGGCCTATCTTTAATGAGAAAATGTGTATTGCGAATTATTTATACAATCCATATCTAAATGTTCAGTGAACTCATTTTCCTCTACGGCGGGTCCCGGAAAAGATTGATAAGGCATGTTGATTCGACTTATGCTTTAAACGTCGTCTGTTGAGAAATTCCAGTAAAAATTCGCTCGTCTTGGCTAGAAAGAATAAAGTTGGATATGTTTATGTGATCAATATCTTGCATAATAGCAACTAATCGTGAAATTGTTGTTCTGTTTCTTAGACTTCAATCATCCACTGGTGTTGCCATGCTTGTCTAACCAGCAAGATGTAAGTGATACCTTCACAAATCCAGAAAACGCGATCGGCATTCAATTAATTAATGCGAGAATAATGGCACACCAAACAGCAGGTAATATGAAGTGGTCATCTATTAAATTTTGCTTTTGGTTTTATGCAAGTGACCTAAATAAATCCAAGCGAAAGGACTTGTTATTATAACTTTCCAGATGGTGGCAGCTGTAGTCGGTCATCACGCCTGTCTCGGTAGCATTAATCAGAAACAATGCTACATTAATTGAAGACTGGATTTATTGATTATAAAATTAGACGAGTGGTTCTAGGGTGGTCTGCCTAATTTCACAAAAACCTGCAGCAAACATAATACGTTTAGTGATCTTGGCAGTTTCTCTAAGGTGACAAAGCGCTTGAATTTGGTCCACGCATCGTTTTTACCCTAAGAATCCTGCTTGAGTTCGCTTCCCATTCCTTTAGAGGTCATCCGAATTTAATAGCAGTGTCCGTTTTGATGCCACATATGGAGGGTTTATACCATGGCAACTGACTATTGCGCGTGTCACTTTGTTGTAGATGAGCACCATAATGACTTTGGTTCATTCGTTTAAGAAGGATCCCACTCTGAAAATTGTGGTCATATGCTGGTGCTGTATTTTCTTAACAAAATACTTTGACTCCTGTTGCGTTTCAATAATCCGTTGGACAGAAAGTCTGCCACTTAATTAAAATCATTAACTTTGATATTAATATTGTAGCAAGTTCGAATGCTCAAATCATTGCAAAACTCGCTGTACGTTATACGGGGTGAACTGAACAGTTATTTGATGAGTAGGATCAGCTTCACTTCAGAAACTGGTGTCGAATATACTGTTTTGCAAGACTAACTGCTTTTGAGTCGACCCTGTGTATCAAACACGACAAAGCTGTAGCGATTCGTCGCTGTTTTAAACTTATTTGCAAAATTAAGCTAACATTGATTTTAATCGGCAGTGTCATTTTGTTACACGATTGACCGGAATCACAAGGATTTTGCATAAGCATGAGATTCCTTGAAGAAATGCTTCATTTTATTTTATTTTTAGTATACATACATTTGTGTGTGATATGGCGTTTATCTGGAGCAACCTTTTAAACGGATTCTGGTGGCCATAAAGCAGTGTTTAGATCAGTTTTTTGGTCGGGTGCGACAATCATAAGTCACCCTCACCTCTGAAATAGTGGATAACCATCTGAATACTTGACTGCGATTGAATAGGGTATAGTTATATACCGTCATCTCACCTTAAGGATTAGCGTCAAAGCGTCTTTTAGCATAATACCGACGATGACACAAAGTACAGGTTCATCACAGCGGAACCAAGATTACGAGTAAGCTTGGAGTTTCTGGTGTCAATATTGCGGCTATTTATGTTTCAAAGTGCATTTACGTACAGTTCCGTTATCCGTGGAATTTGGAAAGTAATCATCTAAATTTTCATGCGTTGCTGAAAGAGAAAAACAGTATTCAACAGTTTATCATAGAACGTATCATGAACAAAGTTGTTGTGAATTAGTGTTCCCACGTTCGCAGCATTCAGGAACAGGTTGTCCACGGGGAACCAAACAGGAGTTTATAGTTCTTACATTCTGTTATTCCATTTCTAAATCAATGGATATCAGAATGGTCGCACCTGGATAATTTCAATCAGAAAGTTAATCATAATTTCCGCGGCAAGTCCTTAATGAAGCATTATACAATGCTCAGACCAATTTCGTCTCGTGGGGAAATCTAGTTTGAATATCATTCATGTGAAATTGATCAGCTGTTAAAGACAGTTGGCTCGTGGTTCAAGACCTATCACGTGCCGAGGTCTGATACGTATAACACCCTCGGACTTAGGCGACACGAAATTATCTGCAATGGCAGCTGGGTGTTCAACTCGTATCTGATGGAGTGTGTTTTACTCTTTATCTCTCACTTTTCCTGGAGCTCGTGCGCGTGAACACAGTCGTTTTCAATATCAACCGGCTGGACATACTGATGTATCTGGCACTGGCGTTACCTGTTGATTAATGATTATGCGTTAAATAAAAGATTTCTTCAAATAAACTTTAAATTGTGTGTACCTTGCGCCAGTGTGGTGAATTGGATGTGGTATCGGACTTCGAAGAAAACGTGCCAGGTTTCGAGCTCTGACCAAGGCAAAATCTGGGAAGTGCCTAACCACAGGATAGATAGATAGATAGTATGATTCAATATCAATCTCCGAAATAGAGGTCGGTAGTGGTCATTCCTGGTCTGCTGATTTCGAATGCACTAGCTGGGCTATTTTTTACTGAAGAAGATAACGAAGATTAGAAAGCCATTAGATGTTTTCAAGGCATGCCCAAACAGTACGATTCGAGGTTGAATGGCTTGAAAAACAATTGTTTTATCCAATTTGCTTCTGGCGTCTTTGATCTTGCTAAATAGCATCATTTGTCGGTCAACGCATTCGTCTACCTGAGGTCACCGCTACAATTTGAGAAACTTTGCAATCCTGTCTTGAATTTTACGTTTATTGCACGAAGGTCCAAGTGCAAAGTCCTTATTTTAAGTTCAAAGTTGGTTGTACTTTATGCTACTGAATCATCAGACATGATCGAATAAAGCTAATATAGTCTGGTCAGCTTTGTCAATTAGTTTTGTGGCTTCTTTTAACTGATGTGATTTAGATTAAGTAGGCATTATTCTGGAGCGAGAATCTAACGGACTGAACAGTTTTATCTGGACGCTCATACATGTTACATCATCATTGATCCTAGTGAAAGAACGCCGATTTCGTTGACGAGGCAATGTTTGAGAAAGTCACTTATAACTTCTGCTAGTTTTACTACTAAGGCGAATCCGGCGGACGTGGCCGAGCACTATTATTAGTCATATCAGTTTATATATATATATATATATATATATATATATATATATATATATATATATATATATATATATCAAATTTGGTTCAGGAAAATTAAGTTCCTCACAGTAATGTTAAAGCTCTACTCAAGGCAAAGGAGTTTTATTCCGTTGAAGCTGTTATTTTCAGCCAAGATATATCTGCCATCAGTTCCAATTCTCGCGCAATATTTACACAGTTTTGCATTGAAATCACCCTCATATGCTAGAAGATAATTGATAAACTCTCCTTAGGATTAAGATGCATTTAAGAATTAGCAATTGATACTAGAAGTCGGCCTTTCGTATTCCAGTATATTTTATGTTTCATTACAATGAAGGTAGCGCCGCCAGTCGCCTTTCCCTCAGATATTCATATAACTGACGAATGTGGGCTCGACTTATTATGATTTCGACCGTCGTAACTCATGTGCCCATGTTGCATAAGCCTTGCACTGCATATTTGATGATAAAACCATTTTTATTTTCTCTCCGATGAGTGCACAACGATATTGATCCTTCACCTGTATCGTGTAAAGAACCTTTCACCAAGTGTGCCATTATTTCTGGTTCATCTGCAGATGAGTTTAAACCGGCAATTTATGTAATCATACTATAATAATCGAATATAAAAATCCATATATTTATGCATTTATTCATAATATGTCGTATGAATTGATCATTTTCTGACGTATTTGTTTTAATTGAAGTGAAACAGCCCGATTATTGCTTGGCTCTAAACTAAATTAAATAATTCGGAGATAGCAAATGAGTTTTCTCGTTTCGATTAGGTCAAAAAGTGGTTTGAATAGTCCGAGCTATACATAGTGACCACGTGTGTTAGCTCTCCGTAGCGTGTGTTGTCTGGAAAAAAAGATTTTGCTTACTGCGTTCTGTATTCTTGCCGTCGTCAGCTGTTTAGTGTTTATTCTAATGTGTATGCACAGCGAAAATCAGCATGTGATTTGGTTACGCCCTGCACGCTTCACTCTCACTGACATACTTTGCGTTGAAAGCACAATCTAAGCAATTTGTGCACTTTACAAGGAGGCTTTAGTTTTGATCTGTGCAGTTTTTATTGATTTACGACAATAATGTTCAAGTTACTATATATATATATATATATATATATATATATATATATATGAACGAGGGCTTTCGCATATATACATAGTCTTTAAAGTTGAACCGTCTTGTTACGCTAGGATTTTTTATTAAACAATTTCCGCGAACAGCTGATTAATGATTTTTTTCTCTCGGATAGCGCACTTTTATCTTCTTTAACTGTCTTAACAATATCAATAGCTTTTTGTCTGTTTCATGTATACCACGTTTGTTGGCTTTGAAAAATACAACTGCTTTAATTATCTGCGTCTTGTAAAGACATCGGATTTTGTGCCGAAAATACTGAAAATTTGCTGTCCTATTTAAATTTTAAAAATAACTTGTAGAACATTGCTATACTTTTTAATAACTGGTAGTTATCTCTATTTTTTTTAAACGGAGTTGCACTGGTTCATGCGTTATGTGCGACCCTGCCCTCTGCTATCGAGTTCACCTAATTATACTGAAGCCAAATTTGTTATGATTGATTGTATTATCAGTAGAGAAATTTGCGAACTGCAATACAAAATTACTAGGTGCTTAACATTGCATGGATGAGATTGTTGCAAAACTAAATTTATTGATTCTTTACTTGCTTCTTTGTGCTCCCTTTGCAGCTAGCGAAATGCACAGTTTTAGCTCTGGATAAACCATGTTCAATTACGTAGTTTGTAATAACACGAGCCTAGCTATGCGCGATGCTGCAGTCTTGTTTTTTTTGTTTTCCAATTGATTAATACTCTTTACTATAGATAGTGTCATCCTTGTTCTTGGTCTCGGCTACTATGTCAACTTATCTGAAGTACGCGCCTTAAATGGCACTGCCTCGTTTTCATTGTCATCCGATGCTCTCCGTATGCCACCAGCGGTATAA
Source organism: Eudiplozoon nipponicum (assembly GCA_029291075.1). Taxonomy (NCBI): domain Eukaryota; kingdom Metazoa; phylum Platyhelminthes; class Monogenea; order Mazocraeidea; family Diplozoidae; genus Eudiplozoon; species Eudiplozoon nipponicum. The sequence goes on from JAQBSW010002861.1 coordinate 91,790, forward strand.
TTATTTCTATAACATTGACTACTTACTGCGTGTCGATGGGTTGAGGTCGACTTGGAGTCTTGGCCATTTGTATGGTTTAGAGTAATTCGGCTTAAGTACAACAACAGTATTCACGCAGTAGCATGATCATTCGATACATTGCTATTCAGATGTGAAGACTGAGTGGATAAGCAGTGTGTCTGGATCCTATCGATTTTTATACAATTAGCTTTGTGAATTCAGTGGCTAAATATTTAGGTACGTATGTGCATATCTGCTCGCGTTGTGATAGGCACTGCATACAACACGTGACTTAAATCGATACGCCCTTTAACGTCCCTTCAAAAGTAGACATATTTTGCAGTTTATTCTGTTGATGATTGTAGACGTGTCAATGTCAATTTAAACGTAAATGGGTGACTGCTAATGATTCCGATTTCGCTATATTTGTTAAAACGGAAAAATAGAATAAGCAAAAATCTTGCTTGCTTTGTGGTGTTTTAATGTTGAGCTCTAAAATGATTGTATATTTTGGTAAATGATAGGTTTTAACTTAACTAGAATATTATAATATCTATGACTTATTGAAATATTCGTAGCCATAGAGCTCTCCTACCTTATGAATGTTGCGCACTAGCTAGTCATACCAAAAGCTTTATTCTGAAACTTGTTTCTACAGGGGAGACTCCACTATGCCTCTCTTTAAGTCAAATTGTTATGCTTCAGTAGAATATTCTCTTCAAATACATTTTGCGATCATAAAATGAACATTAAACCTATTTTGTCTAACCAGTCATATCATATTGCAAAGTTATCGTCATGTCATCATTTGGCATACTCTCCTCCATCGGATGTAGGACAACTAAAGATGAAATCGTGCTGAGATATTGTTTTTTGTTATTATGCTTGCACAACTATGTAATGGAAGTCAATTTTTCCCGCACAGTGGGTTACAATAGAGTATATACCAAATAGTATAATTGACCTCGAGTCATTTTGTCTAGCGCCTAGTAAAATAGATTTACTATTTCAGAGTGGATTTCGTAACACATCAAAGGCAGCTGCGTCAAGACTAATGTTTGTGGTTATTTCAGCAGAAGTCGGTCAGATTGAGGTCACCGGGGACTTTAGGTAAACGAACTCAACGGGCACCGTTCAATACGATCTAAGGCCTCAGAGCAAAATTGGCCTTAACGACCTCTTATAAGACGTTTAACTTCAGATCGTATTGGACTGCCAGTTCTTAAGCATATTTAGAACGCTACTGTAAACGTATTAGAGTTGTACAGGCCGGCCATCACCGAAAATATCCACTCCAGGGAATGCTTTGCTGCTCTTTCGAAAGATTAAATTGTCATTATAAATACACAAAGTGGGATGGATGACATATTCTAGTCGAACGCTGGAGCCAGTAGAAATCTGCTAAAAAGGCATTTGTTAGTGCGTATAACGTCTGGTGACCCATTGCAACAGTCTTCAAGTAGTTTGAAAATATTTTCTGGTACGCCATTAATAAGGGTAGCTTGCTACAATATCTTGCTTGACAGAGAATCAAAAGCGGCTGGTAGAGTAATGATTGTGATCCGTTGATCCGTGTGGCACAACTGAAGAGTGCGAAGGAGTGAATGCATTTTTTCCACACATCCCATTTGAAACCCTTCCTGAGTTGGTTTGGATCGCTTCTATAACTTACGAGTCCTTGTGGGAATAATAGTGATTACCAACTCTAGTACATCATAGAGGAAACTGATACTACATTCAAAATACAAATCGGTTAATTTTGATTCGACTGTAATTGAAAAGAGGGCTGGTTTCAACTATTTGTTGAAGGTCAAAACAAAGGCACCCTTCTCCTTTCTTGGAACGGACTCCTGCCTTCACATTGCTATAGCCGGCTCATCCGTAACCTTCGAAAACGTTACATCTTCCAAGTTAAAGAACTATCAAGGAAATTAATTGATTCAAGTGGCTTCGTGATCCTACGCGAGTCTGAAATTTATTGCCAGTTGCAAAAATAGACGTTTCGCTTTTCTTCTTGTATGAAGATCGATGGATCAGTTTAACTCTAACCACACAGATTGTAAAATATTGTGAATTGTGGGAATTTTGAGGCGCTTCGTGAGCGAGCGTCTCTCGTACACCTTTAGCAGAATCACTGCTGTAAGAAATTCGTAAATTTTTATTACACTTTGACGCTGTCTTCATCTTATATGCCACGATAAGTTGGTGCTGGTCGTTATCCAATGCAAACTCCTTGCAAAGCTTGTCTTATATTAAACACTTCTTGTTAAAAAGCTGTGATTTTTTATAAAATAGAGCAATTTAGTTCGCAGGTTTTACTTCTCGATAAAATTTTACTTACTTCGCGAAGCCTTGCATATGCTATGCGCTCATGTAAGGCTTTATAAGCAACACTGGATTGCAGAAAGTCAACAACAAACTTGGCTAAAACACTTGATTTAGAAATGAGAAATCGACCGTTCATGTTTTTTTATGCGGTAATGAGAAATCTATGTGTGCTCATCGCGGTTCTGATTTTCTTGAAACAAGCAATGCGGGTATCG